>JXPG01008009.1:5353-15681 GCA_001015175.1 Megaselia abdita
GTTTTTCCTCCATTGACTCGTAGACGCACTGAATTCGCTTCCTTCTCAATTGCAAGGAATATGTCTTTGACGTCTGAGATTTTTCTCCCAATTACGGCCAAGTCATCGGCAGAACTCCAGGTGTTCCGCAGTGTCATTTGGCATAGTTTGATGAGCTTGCTTGGGATGTAAAAGTGGTTCATTGAGCGGAACAGCACATCTCTGAGCGCCGTACGTTTGTTGAAAGTGGATGGAAGATGGTGTCTATCGACTTTCCTTCCTTATTTTTTGTTGTTCTTTAGTGTATATCTGATCTTGTGGGTAGAGATACGCCCCTTTGGTTGATCGGTGGCTTTTTATCTGTAGGTTTTTCTGATGTAGAGCTTCCTTTTCAAGACAGCTTGCTGTTTCATGATAGCAGTGTTGAGATTTCTTGTTGTTATATTTTTGCCTTTCAGTCGATATCTTAAAACGATCAGCAGAACCTATATGTACTCCTCTCATGGATCTAACATCGATTATACTCGATGCTTGTCCGTCTGCGACAATTCTGTTGAAGTTGTTCCTATCTAGTACATATATGGCTGATGTTGGTGGTCTACCCCCGGGGCATATATACGAAATGCTTTGTCATGTTTAAAAGTTAAAAAATTTTCTTTTTCGGCAAATTCACAAACGAATCTAACATTATTTAGAAATTGTGATTCAAATTACGTATACGAACTATTCTGAGCTCCGAGTAAATGAAGTTGTACTTTTAAGTTCAAGTTTGGTATATTTCGAGATTTTTTTAAAGCAAAGTAGGTGTTGATTTGTATTTTTGTCAGGTAAGAAAACATAATTCGCTCTGGTAATAGTATCCCAAGTAACCTAATGATAAGTCATGACCAAGCGTGAGAATGAAGTCTTATTACATAAATTTGTAAATCGTAATTTTTCTTCTGATTTGATCCAATGATGTTAATGAAATAAAATGTGTCAAGTTGTATCTCCTACTCACAAAAAAACAAAATTTGCTCTGAGGATCGAACTCACAATCTTCAGAGCAGAAGGTGAGACAACCAACTACTTAACCGAATACTTATTTCCAAAAGTAGAATTCGGAAATAAAACAAAACGATATTCTAGGAAGTGAAGTTCTGTAACGAAAGTAATACAATGTAAAAAATAATTTCTTCAAGTGTAGTCAGCGAAGTTGAACAAAAGAAGCATTGTGGCTGCATCTCTCCAATTAGATTACTCCCAATCCTTGTTAAAAAATTTAACTTAAAATAATAAAAATAAAAGTATTTTCCATGATGATGAAAAATTCCATTCTCTCTTTCCGCGTGGCTGAAACAATCTTCTTACTCTGCTCCCCCAATAGTCCTGTTTACATAATGATATGGTCCTTACTACCCGTTGTGATAATTCCTTCTTGTTGTCGAAACAAAATGAAAACAATTTTTATGCAAATTACTTTATTTTCTTGTTGGAGGACTTTTTTGTAGTCGTCGTCGTTGTTGTTGTTGTTCTTGTTCATCCACCCCAACTGAGGACACTTTCAATACGGTTCCCTGTTTCCATTTCAAAACGAAACGGTAGGCAACTATGAAAATGAAATGTATTCTATGAACTGTGTACAGAAAACCGAGATAAACTTTAATTAATACAACCTTTTTTATTGTGTTCCTTAACCGGGACGGAAGAAAAACAACGGCAACATAAAAAATACTACGAAAAACAGGCATCACAACGCAAAATGGGAAGTCTAATTCCAAGCATAATTAATTTTATTTTAAAAGGATAATTGTTGATTTTCCAGAATAATTTCTATTCTTTTGGTGGATCCTGAAATTCCTTATTATTTCGGTCTGGTTTCGTTCGGTAGTTTTGCCGTTACGTTATTCAAATTTCAAGTCAAGGTAGAATGGAAAAAGGTAGAAATTTTAATTGGTTTTGTTTTTGTAGTCCTTTGAAATGTAAATAAAGTATATGTGTGAGTACGTATACGCACTTTTGCTCGAAGGCATGCAATTTGTGTTGGCTTTGACATTTATTTTTACTTTTCTTTTTTTTAATGAGGGGAGGTTATTCGATGCTAATTGGAGTGGGAGATTTTCCTTTCTGCGGAAATACCAATCGCAATCGCGAGATCAAATTAAATGTATTCCTTAAAATCAAATGAAACCACACGTTCAAAGGGTAATTAAAAATTCCAAACCAACAGTGAAATGAAATGTAAAATTCAGGTCAGATGGTTTAGCTATAAATATGTTCCATTGCACTTTGCATTTATCGATCTACTAATCCTACCAAATTAAGAGATTTTCGTTTCTAGAAACTGGAAAATGTCAGATATCTACGGTTATTTATGGAATTAAAATGTCATGTCAGTGGTTTAACATTTATGGCAAACAAAGAGAGAGAAAGTTTGAGGTTTCTTT
This sequence comes from Megaselia abdita, assembly GCA_001015175.1. Lineage (NCBI taxonomy): Eukaryota > Metazoa > Arthropoda > Insecta > Diptera > Phoridae > Megaselia > Megaselia abdita. The sequence continues at coordinate 7,759 of JXPG01008009.1, forward strand.
TTTATTTGCTATTTTTAATACTGCGTCCTTGATCTACTTTACTAAAATTTTGTTTAAATTTTTGTGTTTATTGGAGAGCTGAAAAAAAAAATTCTCCTGAAGAATTCGATTAATTCCAAGATAACAATAATGAAACCAACAGCAACTAAATACATAGTAAACTTCTTTTAACTTTTTAAGCGAAAATTTAACGCTGAATATATAAATTTTTAGTTGATACTCTGAATCCTCCTTGAATACTAAACAGAATCTAAGCATTACTTAAACACATTACACATAGAAGAGTTCTTGAAGCCTCAGCTATTTCAGTTAATATTCACTAAATGCAAAGGTTGGTTCTACATGTGATCATTTCAGGAAATATGAAAGATGTCAGAGATTTCATCCCTGGAGAACTCTCAGTCAAGACAGTTGATCTGCGACTGGAAAAATATTAAAACACAGAAAATATGTACAAGAACAAGACAGAATCAGAAATCTCATTAAATAAAGAGATGGATGGTGACTCGAACAGTATTTGTTCAACATCTCCAATAGTTTACAAATCATCAGACAATCAATCCATATCAATGAATCCATCCACCACTCAACCAGTCCATCAATCTATTCACCCCTGCATTTATCCTCAGTCAGTCTATATAAAAGCCATGAATCTGAAAGTCCGGGTAAAACTCTCGCATTAAAATAAATTTGGTCCAAACACTTAGTACTTCGTAAGAAATGTTTATTATCACACATAATTTAAAAAACAAAAATAAGAAATGATGAAACTGAGTTCAATCTTCACAAGAAGTTGCAGGGAGTTACAACCTGATTAGAGGAGCGAAGCCAAGCTGAAAGAGCATACTTCCTACTACATCTATAGATATGCAAAATTAGAAGCCAAGCCCATCAGTCAGCCTTAAATTAAACAGCACAGCTCCAATTCATTTATCAATAGATCAGTCTATCCATTACTGAATACACGTCCGCAAACCAAAATCAGTCCATATATCAGTCAGTTCATCCATTCTTTTATACATCAGTCCTCAATCAGTCAGTCTATGAAAATATTAATTAACCCTGAATCCACACATAAATCAACAAGTCCATAAATCCTTCCATAATTCAGTGTTAAATCAATCCATTCCTCTATTAGTCGTCAATCACCCATAACACATTTTCAGCGATGATATTCTTATAATATCAATGTTTATAATTGTTTCTCCATATGATATCAGGATGGAAATCAGTCCTCAACGAAATATCACATAAATGCATCTATCACAGCATTCATATTCCAATCCATCCATCCACCAATTGATCAGACCAGTCATTCTTCAATATTAGTCCTCCATGAATCCATCCATGGTTTTATTAAAAAAAATTAAATCAATCAGTCTGAGAAGCTATTCATTAACACTGAATCCAACGGTAAATCACTCCTCAATCCATACATCCCTAAATTAGTCTTCAATTAAAGATTCAATAATTTTAGCGATGACATCATCAGTTATCAATGCATCAGCACATCAATGCATGTATCGATCAATTCATATTACCAGTTTAAATTCAAATCCATCAGAACAGTAACCCATATATTAGTCCAGCCATCCCTCCATTACAGCTCAATTACTCAGTCCATCAAACAGCCCTCAATCAGTCAGTACTATCGATAAGTCCTCAATGAAATATCAGGTCAATGTATCTATTCATCAAGCCATACATAGCTCCGATTTTCCAATCCATCCACCAATCGATCAGTCCTTCCTTTCCTCAATTGGATAGTTGGTTGGTGTGAGTTCAATCCTCAGGGCACACGTCCGAATTTTTCGTAAGAAATTTTGTTTCCTGTAAGTCAGATATACTACTGACGCCACCCTCGTCGTTTCAATGTTGATAAAATAAAAGGGTACTCAACTCATCACTGACTCTATTCAGAGGAAGAGGGAAAGCTAACAAACATAAGAGCAGCTGGTAAAAACATAGGAAGCAAACATTCTTTAATATCACTGCTAACCTTGAGTCACCTTTGGCTCGTTGTGTGATTTAGTTTTTTTTCAATTCCTCCTTATTATGCGTCAATCAAACCGTCCACTTTAATATACAATCTGTATATCCATCCCACATGAAAGATGTTTAGCGATAATATCCTGATAATATCATTGTCTAATTGTTTGTCTTAACGATATCGTGATGGAAATAAGTCCATGAATCATCCATAAACACTCTAGCAGTTATCAATAAAGTAATCAATCAATATTAAATTCATCAGAAAATTAACCCATTATCAGGACATCCATCCATCCCTTCATTAGTATTCAAACAATCAGTCCATCAAACAGCCCAAAAACATAGATTCATCAAACCATCCATAACTTCCAATCCATTAGATCTTACATCAATCAATTTACAAATTGATCAGTCCATCCATTTCTCAATCAATCCCTCTACTTATTCATCAGTTTTCAATCAGTCATTCTGTGAAGTAAATCAATAGCTCCAAACTTCCATAATTCCACCAATGAACTAATCCATATAAATGCATCAATCTATTTATTAGTCCTTAATTCATCCATCTAGCCCTCCGCATTAGTCCTCGTTAAACATGAAACATTTGAAGGTGTGACATCCTGATGATATCATTGTTTAATTGTTTGTCTACAACATATCGTGTTGTCAAATTTGTTTCTAGAAAAATTGTCATTTGCGAACCACTGAGCTTGATTTTCATACCCAACAAATTTTGTATCTGCTCGCTCAGATGCTCAGACAATTTTCTCCTAATCCTCTATTACACTAGCAGGTACTTGGTTGATGTAGCTCTCTCGACTTTCACTCTGATTATTCTGAGTTCGATCCTCAATGCACACGACAGAATTTTGTGTAAGAAAATATATTTTGTGTGAGTCAGATATATCATCTGGCATCACCATGTAAATGTTGTCTTTCTCAGTTTGAAAATGTTGTTAAGACATCTAACTGATGTTAATGCGTCTTGTAAGTGATTAATACCTTACGAATTTTCCAAGCAGCCCTTAGCATTTTATCGGACTTTATACTTTGTTGGAGTTCCATTTTTGTCAGTATTATCAGAAGCATCAAGAAAGTCTTTCTTCAAGACTAAGACATCTTCCTCAACATTGATATAAACAGCATCAGCTTGTTTGATATCTTAGTTGACCGATGTAGATTTCTAGATGCTCACATGAATGTTGTTTTGGATGCGTTGACGGATAAAGCATCCCTTAATTGGAAACCTTCTCTTATGTTTCTTTGCTTAGAGTCTTTTGAGTTTACTTGGAATTTAGAAAGATATATATGTAAGAAGAGTGTTTCTATCGATATCAAGAATCTTTTCCAGGAGTCTTCTCAGGGTCATTATTAGTTCCTAGGAGAACTGAAGCCATGTCTCTCACAAAGGGTTGATGCAAAGATCTTACATGCTACGTTAAAGATGATGATAGCTCTGTAATTTGTCGCCTTTCTTACGTATAGAGTTAATCCAACTGCTGTTCCAGTCCTCGATCTAGGTCAGCGGGGATGTTATCAAGCTCAGCATTATTGTTGGTTTTCAGATGCTGGATAGCCTTACCGATTCGTCGATGGTTGGTTCCTGAATCTGAATCACACATAATCAATATAATGAGAAGTAATTCTGTGAACTTAGTCCAATATGTCCGAATCTCTAATGACATATTTGATATATTCTGTTCTGTAATACATCACTTCTCATATATCAAAAATAAATTGTGCACGATTTAGATCCATGAGAAACACTATTAGATTCATGTTTATTTGGATAATTTTTAGATCTATAATACTGGATTTCTGTCTAAGCTTTTGGCATTTATTGCATTTCCGGAAAATACTGACTTGTCATCAGTAGATTCACCGGGCTTCTGCCTATCTCGCAGCATAGAAGAAACCTGCTTATGAAAGAAGCCTCTCCTTTACCATGTTAAGAGCCAGTTTATGAGGATGATGAGCTTTGGCTCGATGCTAGTTATAACATCAAAACAGTTCAGCCAATCATCAAAAGTACGGGAGTCCCGATGGAATCTGGTGTAACTTAAGGGAGCCCTTAAAATAGGAAAGCAGCAGAATACAATATAATGAAAATGTAATAGTTTCTAGAAATGTCAAAATCTAGACTGGAACATAAAATATTGTTCGAATTCCAATTCTCACAAATATGATATTTAATTTGAGTTGATAGCTCAAACAGAAATGAGTCTTTTAAGTTCTTAAGTCAAACAAAATTTAAACATTTCTTAGCAAGAGACTTTTTGCCTTCCTTTGTGTCAACAATAAAGAATTTAGAAGACGTTTAGTAAACATAACTATTTTTGCCACCTCGGTCTATAAATAATTAAAACACGCCTGGTATTTTTGTAATTTTTTTCGACAAAAATTGTTTTAAACTATCGTTTCATCTACGACTAACAAGTGCCTAATTGTTTAGTTTTAAAGAAAAAATATTACCAGGGTGGTGAGGGTTCAATGCTAGAATATTCTCGGCATCCACTATGGCTCTGAGTTTTGGAATACCATTCCTTCTAGAATACCGTTTCTAGAATACCTTTTGAATACCTACGAATTCTATAACTCTACAATGCTACTTGTCAACCTACTTGTAGCATTCTTTAAGAAGGTACGATTTTCGGAATTAAATAGTTCTTAAAAATCTATTGAACCTCACCAAATTCTAAAATTCTAACAAAAGAGTTTTCAATGAAAATACTAAATAATCCCAATTATTAACAAAAATCAATCCTAATAAAACATTAAACAATATGTTTGAAATTCATTGGCTGGCCATTGACAAAAAGGCTGGCTATTCACAAAATAATAAGGCCAAGCTAATTATACTTGGAATAAAATTTAAATTGAAATAAATTAACAAAAAATGTTTAGTGTATTTAATTATGCTTTTCATCAGGTATACAAGACGTTTACAAGAAATTTGAAACCAGTTTTCATCTGAACTAGTATTTGAAACTTCTACAATCATTCTCCAAGCCGTGTTCAAAAGGTTTAGAAAATCTCTTGGCTCGGTTTTCAAAGACCTTCTAGAATACGTCTTAGTCTTACTTACTTACTTATGGAATGTTTGTCAGCAAACATTTTACAAATTCCAATATATTTTACAACTAGCTGGATATTAAATTCTGGGGGCTTTCAAAGTTCTGTAGTAGTGGATTATTTTATTAGATTTTATACAGATTTATTTTTTTATTTTTAAAAGCAATTTTTGTAACTACTTTTATTTATTGTTTTTTAATTTTATATTTCTACATTAATTTAACAAATTTGTGTGGGTATTTGTTCGCTCTAAAAAATTAATAGTTCTTTTATCACTTTAAATTCAAATACAATACAATATTCGTACACTATGAACAACAACCACTGAAGCAAAGACAACCACCTTTCCACTTATAAAATTCGTAGCTCATGTTCTTAAATTATAGTACTACTAGAAATAAATATGTAAATCCATGATCGAAACCGTCTTCTTACACTTAGTCATGACAAATGAGAGCTCTCAAAAATTGACAAATCCTTCTAAGATATCCCACATCTTCAGAAAACACTCCAAAACGTTGTCCCCACTCAACCAATTATTATCAATGAAAAAAGAAAAACCTGTTGTCTGAGTTATAACATTTCCATGGAAATCTCCAGCTAAGTATAAATGGAACCGCAAAATAGCATTTTATTTCTATGAGGAAAAAAATAATAAAAAAAAGTTAAAACCCCTGAAAACCTCTCATAATCTGGGCTATGAAAAACTTAAGAACAAAGTATATTTTTCTCCAAACAATCAGCATAAAAACTTTTCTACATCTTCTATTCCTTAAGTAAACACAAAATGGATAGAGGCAACGAAATACTACTTTGCTCTGCTCCTTGGCTTGTTTTGTGTCCTTTTCCCTAAACAATAACTCTACTTCGCTTAAGAAATATAGGAATAGGAACAGGAAAACAACATTATTGTCCTCGCATTTAAAGACTTAGTTGGAAGATTAGAGACAAATAGCTAACCTTTTGAGATTAAAAAAAGTTTGTATAGGCTGGGGAAAAATACGCACGTGTAGCAGGAATAACCACTTTGTATCTAATGGATTTTTGTTTGTTTGTTTTCCCTTATTCGAACAAACTACTTTTATTTTACCTCGTTCCAAGAGTCAAGAGAAGGCAGGAAATTTACTGCAGATAACTTTGATTGACTGAGATGTTAAGTGTAATTGAACCACTATTACCCGCACCAATATATGCGGTATACACAAAGGAACACATCGAATACAAAGCAAGCAAGGAAGTGATATTTTGGGAAATATTTAATATGTCAATGTCGGTTCAGGATCATCCGATTTTGATATATTGCGGTTTTCACCGTACAACCCATAAAAGACATTCATGCAATTTACAATACTCTGCCTCATATGCTCATCCTAGCCTTACGGATGGTTGCTCGTCCGACCGACCGTCCGTCCGGTCTATATCTATCTTACTTCTCTACTCTATCGTACCCAGAGAGCCATATTACACCATACCAAACATGTCAGCATCAACACTTTTTAACCCATACAACACCTGAACTGGACACTGAACAATTGCATTTAAATTGTTCATATCAGTCCTTTTACTACGGAAGAGTGTTTTTGGTACATCAGAAAATGTATAAAATTTAATGTATGTAATTTTATCAGGACGATATAGTAAAGGAAAGGAAAACAAAAGGATTGCATTGCTGAGACTACTGACTTCAATTCCAATGCACTGTGAGGTTTTTTCTATTGACTTGAAATTTTTTGTTACAACAAAGGTTTTAATATGAACAATGTCTGAGTTCGAGTGACAGCTTTAGCGATATTTTTTTTTTTTTCTGTTTTATAATTTGTTTATTTCTTCGAACTTGTCTTCTGTCTGTTGTGAATGATTTGGCAATCACAATTTAAATGTTCGTTCTCTATCGTAGCATATGAAAAATGGAACTACGAAACAATGTGAAAAAGTATAGGCATTCAAACATGGACATTGGTATTATTGTCGTTTTTGTCCGACCGTGTGGCGTCATCCTTTTGTAATGTAGATTTGAGGGGTAAACTTTGTCTCATCTAACCGAATTTGTAGTAGTCTAATGCCAGGAGACTCATGCCTAGTAAACACACAACTTCTTTAAGAAGTTTTAATTTTTATCTTTTCTTAGAAAAGAAGACTTGTTAAAGAATTCTTTGAAAAGATTGAGCTTAGACATCTCTCGTCTTTGAAAAGTATTGTTTGAGAGCTCTTAAATCATTCTAGAAAAAGTCGTCTTTGAAAAATCTAATAAAAGAAGTAAAATTTATTTTATTGTTTTGCTCATATTGAACTCTAGAGTCTTAAGAATTATTTTCAGAATTCAAAATCTTATACAAAACTAAATAAATATTAAAACTTATTTCTCTCAGTATTACTTTCTCATTTCGCACTAGTCAGTAATATAAAACCAATTTGAAAATATCTTATTTATCTCTTTTTAAGATAACATTTTAAATCATCTAGAAGTTTACTTAAGAGGTCTTAAAGAAATATTATTCCCCTCTCTAGATCGTTTTAAGAAGATTGAAAAATAATTCCGACAAATAACTTCAGACGTCTAAAGGAATGTTTCAAGAAATTTGCTAGACTACTTAAAGAATAGTAAAGAAGAAATGAGAGTTCTTTAAGATATATTAAAGATTTCTTAAAGAATTCTTTTCAAAGAATTTAGAAATATAAAAGAGTTCTTAACACTTCTTAAATAAGTTTTAAAAATAACTGTTTTAGACAACTTTAGGGCGAGTAAAGTAATTATTCAAACTTCTTTAAGACTTCTTAAAGCAGCTTTTCGAAGAAATAAGACTTCTTTTAGACTTCTGTTTTATTCGAGAAGACTTCTTAAAGAAGTTTTAAAGAAAG
>JXPG01008021.1:0-11042 GCA_001015175.1 Megaselia abdita
GATAAATGTTATATATTCCAAACAAAACAAACATTTAAGGAAAGAATACAACAACATCAAAGGACTGTCGGTACTAAATTTTGAGCATAATCATGAATTTGACTTCGAAAACGTAAAAATTCTTGACTACGAAAGCAACTTTTCAACGATTTCACTTGATATATATACCGCATGAATGCCGAGGCTTCACCAAAGAAAATAGCTTTCGCTGTTCCTGATGGGAGACGAAGGAAAGGTCGGCAAAGACTCCAGTGCCATACTATTTAGAAGAGGGGCTAATATCAGCAACTGAAGGACGATAGCTGTGGACCGAGCGAACTGCAATCAAACGATTGGTAGATTATGAATCGACAGAGCTTTATATATCAGTACAATATCTGTATATAAAAAAACAATATGTTTTCACTCAATATTCACAAAGAAATTGAACAAAAACATACATTTTATCAAGAAGAAATCTTTTCCGGGAAATCAAATAATTTGCATTAATTAAATGGCTCTGGCAAAACGAAAGTACACACATACAAAGTATAAACGAATCAACGAATGAACAATTTATAAGAAATTTCCCGCAAGTCAAGTAAAGTGTCTGTGTCCCCAAATGACGCCTAACTTTTTTTAGCCAAGAAAGATTTATGGTATTGTTGTAAAATTAAAAATAAGCAGAGAAATTTTAGCAACATGTGTTTTATTTTTACCACCGAAATGAAAATAAAAACAAAAACAGCAATAGCAACACAAAAAATGCAATGAATTTATAAAAAACAATACAATTCTCCTCTGCTTTCACGAAATGCTAAGTTCTCCACATTCTTAATTCAACCTACCAAGACTAACACAAAAACATTTGATCTTATCAATCGAATGGAGAATTTTTATTTTGGCTTACCGAATAGAACAGAACGTGAACCTTGTACTATGTCTGTCTACGGTTCTGTAGACATCGTTAACGTGTTAGCCATGTTAGTGACACTCGTAACTCACTAATCACTAATGATTATTGTGGATGATGTTCATATAATAACGACGATCATGGCGTCGTATATTTATAGAACTTAACCTTGAAATACTTTCTGTTATAGCTCTTCTGACTTGACGTTATTCTGCGAATCATTGGATGGACTTCACTGAATTAGTTCGATGGTTTAATTGTTTTTGTAAATATTCCATTTGAATGTTACATTTCCGTGTGAATTTCGTCTTCGATAATTAGTTACTGCAATTAGAACTAGGTTAATAATTGCACAAGTAAACGAGAAAAGCTCAACAAGGGGTATCCGAGAAACCAGTTGAATATTGAATTAGTTTAAAAATCGATTAGGATCAATTACTTATTGTGAATAATTTACTGAGTTTCGATATTTTTAAAAGAATCGAAAGCAAATAAACTCTTTGTGTTTCAATGTATTTCGCTACAGTCATAAACACGTCGACGAAATCAATTAATATAATTGATTAGGAATTATTATTTATTGGAAACATCAAATTGATTTTTCTTTGTTTTAGTTTTAGACATATTTTATAAATATATTTAGTGTTTGTTTTACGAGAAAAACTTAAGTTACGAAAACAGTCCTCCCGGATATTTCAATGTTCNAGAGAAATTTACGTTACGAAACCAGTCCTCCCGGATATTTCAATGTTCACATAAATAACACTTGAACGAAGTAAAGACTTCGCATATGGTGGCAGGTTTTTTGAAACTGAGATTTTGCCTTATATATTATTTAAATAATACTCAAAANTCCCATAATTTTTTTGAGTAATAAAAAATTGTTAATTGTAAAAGTTCANATGACGTAATTGGTTTAGAGAAATTAGCTTAATTAAGAATTAAACCGTACCAAAATTGTTCATCATCCCATAGTTTTTTAAGTAATCAAAAAAATGTTAATTGTTCAAGTAAATAAATCTCATTCTTTGTGATTAAATTCTTCGTTTTGTCATTGTGTGGCTTTGTCTTTTATGAAATTAGAAAACTATTTGTTTACAATTATTTTAAAAACTCGTTCATTCCAAACCATCAGTTATTTAAAAAAAATCTTAAATTTTAAAATAAATCTTTTGAATCGACAACTTTTTTCTAGAACTTAATATCAATGTTTTACANTGAAATTAGAAAACTATTTGTTTACAATTATTTTAAAAACTCGTTCATTCCAAACAATCAGTTTTTTCTAGAACTTAATATCAATGTTTTACAATAAAAAACTTAATTGTAAACTCAAGCTTTTAAAACAATTTCACTTTCTTTTAAAACTATAGTATCCTAAAAGTAAAATTGTAAGCTCTACAAAGAAAATTTTAAAACTTATTTCTCTCAGTGTAATGCCGAAATTCTAGAGCCTTCCTTTTATATAATTTTGCTTACAAAATACACATTAAAACTAATTAAATACGGTAGTTGTNTTCTACAAAGAAAATTTTAAAGCTTACAAAACACACATTAAAACTAATTAAATACGGTAGTTGTTTGGTGTGTGTGCTCTCGTATTCTGAGTTCGATCCTCAGTGCACATGTTAGAGCTTTTCGTAAGAAATTTTCTTTCTGTGAGTCACGCCACCCTCGTATTGGCTTTGAAATGTATATAGTCACGCCAACACGAGGCAAGAATAACTTGTGCAAGAAGGAACAAAATATTGAAATTGTTTCAAGCTAAATTATTTTCTTGTTCCTTTTTTTTGCTCGTGTGAACAATAGGTGATCTTTTGTAGACCAATCATTCTGAGAGCGATTTTTAAGAGGTCTTAAAATTTGAGTTTTTTAGAGGATTTAAAAATGTTTCAACAAACAAAAGCCATTTCACACTTTCTATTCAAAAACAAATTAAAAGACCATACAAAAATGCACTCTAAAGACCTCACAGTTAATGTTGGCAGTCTTTACTAACCAGCTCAACTAATAAATATTCTCGTGTGTGTAACACATGAAAGTCAATAAGAAAACACATTCAAAATAGCTTTTATGACACATTTGCAAATTATTTGTCTCAGAACTTGTTGTGTTTCTGCTAAATGTTCTGTAGAGAAAACCGATCTGCTTCTTTGTTTATATCAACTTGTTTTCAAATTGAAATTATTGTATATTTTTTGAAATTGAAATGTCTAAAACATCAGCAATCAAGGATTTTTTCGTTTGTTTTTACTTTTGATTTTAATGAAGGATGTTTGTTATAACAAAAGTTGATGATAGAAGATATTACTTTTAGGATTTTTGAGATATTAATGATTTTATAAAACAAACAAGAAAATGTAACTCTGAATATATCAATTTTATGTTGATACTCTGAATCCGACTTGACTACTAAACATCATCTAAACATAACTTAAACATAACATTACCAAAAAGTAAAGGAAATGTTAATTTAGTCACATTATGCATAGAAGAGCTCTCTGAAACCTCTTATATCTATATTATCTACAGAGTACTCCAACTATTCACTAAATACGGACAAGAGCCTTTGGTTATATACTTTGTGAGCTCCTTTCACATTCCCACATTTAAATTTTATTAACTCCTGAACCAAAGTATGTTTGTATGTACGATTGCCCTAATACATAAACTGAATATCAAGAGCTTTTATTAGATTAGTGTTTCGAGTGAAATAATATATGAATATATTTTTAGAACACACATTTAAGTGATTTAGCTTTTGAAGCAATTGAACTTCAAGTGACAGTTCGCCAATTACTTGCGATATAGAACATTCATGACCTTGAGTAACTTTGTCTGAAATAATGTTAATAAGTAAATGAAGTTCCTTCTTCTTATCAAAATATGAACACGAATAACAAATCAAAGTAGAAAATTTGACAGTAATAATCTTTATAAATAATTCACGTTCATTAAAATATTATTTTTAATAAACAACTTTATTTTTGTAGTCTCATGCAAACGTTCGTGCGTGATGAATTGGAGTTCAAAATCATTTAGGTTGAAGTTCGTGGCGAATTCATACCTCATCCATAAATCCATTAAATACCGAAATCATTATTCGCTTGAAATGAATGATGAACTTAAAAAAAGTCCAGAGTGATGAAATCAATGTGATCCATAGCTGTAACCAAGCATTATCTCTTCTCGATGAAATGAAAACAAAATAGGTTCACCAGGTTATCTAGAAAGGCTACTGTGAATCCAAATTAAACCGGTTTCATGACTCCAATCCAAAGGAACTTTTGTTTACTCAAACCGACTGAAACTAAAAATGAAACCCAAGTGCCAAGCGAAAAAAATTACTTTGATAACGAAATAATTTATTTTTTCCATAATAAAAATGTTATTATATTTAGAATAATGATTATAAAAGTTGATTACAGTTTAGTAAACTTACAAAGTTTGATCGATTTTGTCTTAGTCAACGGGGAACAATTGAAAGTTCAAGGTTCTCTTGGTTTGTTCGCATTTTGTACTTGAATGTTGTTCCTTATTTGAAGGTTACATATAGTTCTACGTTACAATGTTCTTCGTTATTGCTTAACTAAGATATTCTCCTTCTCAATAATACCTCTAGAGGGTGTCTGTTTCCGCGTCCTATTCCTGATTCTGTTTCGTGATTGGCTAGCCAATGGCTCTGGTTGTTCCGATACCCTGGNGTTTGAAGGTTACATATAGTTCTATACGTTACAATGTTCTTCGTTATTGCTTAACTAAGAGATTCTCCTTCTCAATAATACCTCTAGAGGGTGTCTGTTGCCGCGTCCTATTCCTGATTCTGTTTCGTGATTGGCTAGCCAATGGCTCTGGTTGTTCCGATACCCTGGTGGAAGGGGAACTGTTGAAAAGGGCTTCAAAGTCATTGGGATTCGAACACTGGCACTGTATAGTGAGTGAAATGCACACTATCTTAACTAGACCAACTTCCCCTCATTTACAATGTATTTCGTTATCGCTTCTGTCATGCTTTCCATAATCTCTTCTAGACAATCGCCTTAATCGTGTCTCATAGACACTAAGAATAAGTCCCCTTTAGTGAATCCCAATCCAGAGTTGATATGGTTTGAAATACTGTTTTTAAATGAAGAGTTCTTCTTTTGAGTTTGATTCTCAGGGATTGTAAACTAAAACATTTTAACAGTGTTTTAGATAGCTAGTAGACGTACTTTAATCTAATATTATTTATTGAAACTTTGCNGCTTAATCGTGTCTCCTAGACACTAAGAATAAGTCCCCTTTAGTAAATCCTAATCTAGAGTTGAACACTGTTTTTAAATGAAGAGTTCTTCTTTTGAGTTTTTTCTCATTCTTCTCAGGGATTCTCAGGGATTATAAACTAAAACATTTTAACAATGTTTTAGATAGCTAGTAGGCGTATTTACTAATCTAATATTATTTATTGAAACTTTGCACCTCGCTAGATTAATGTGACAATTATATTACTTTATTATCAGCGATTACCTTGCAATTCCGTAGTGAAAGTCATTTTAATATAACATATTTGTTCGGTAGCTCATTCATATATTATTGAGGTATTGGTTTCACCTTAATTGAAATTTTGTATAGAATAGTCTTAAAATTGGAATTATATTGGAAATTTGCAAACAGAATAAATGCATTTGGTAGAGCAATAGGTGGCATTGTGATTGGTATTAAAGAGTCAGTTTTTGAAGGTAAAATAAAAGCAGTAGTTAAAACAATCAATTAATTAAACATGCAATAATTTAGTAAAACTTTCGGAGTCTGATGTTTTCCACTGAAACGAAACACCCTATCAGAGCAAGACAAAGTTTCAAAGACTGAAGCGGAAGACATCAGATTGCGAAAGTTTGCATATATATGGTTTGTCTATGCCTATACTATTTCGGAACGTAGATATTAGAATAGGAGAGCTTAATCAAACTATAGATGGTATTGCTCTGCGAGGAATATATATATAAATTGTGAGCGATTTATTGAACTCCTATATTAAATTCAATAGGTAGTTGGTTGGTGTAGGTGCTAGCACTCTCACCTTCCAGTTTGACGATTCTGAGTTCGATCCTCAGTGCACGCGTCAGAATTTTTCGTAAGAAATTTTCTTCCGCGTGAGTCGGATATACTACCTGACGTCGGATAGACTACCACCCTCGTCGTTTCGATGTTGATGAAATAAAAGGGTACCTCTAATACACTCGTTAATATAGCAGACATCTCATCACTGACTCATTCAGAGGAAGAGGGCAAACTATAACAGCACTGATGTAGAAAAGCAGTTAAAACAATTAATTAATTAAACATGCAATAATTTAGTAAAACTTTCGGAGTCTGATGTTTTCCACTGAAACGAAACACCCTATCAGAGCAAGAGCTTTCTCAATGCAAATATTACTTACTTATTATTTCAAGTCCATTCGACTATGCAAAACAAAATGTATGAAATAATGCTTTGGATGGTGATATGACTATGGATGAATGAATCGTAGTTTTAGATAATTCGAAGCTCTAGAAGGCTCCTGGTGAGAACAGACTAATCTATGAATGCATTATAGACGCTCCGCCTAATTTCAAAGAATGTCTGTTGAAATATTTCAATCAAACCAATGAACATAGTAGAAAATTAAAGAGGACTTGGAAATGTATGAATATTAGGTTGGTTTTAGAAAAAAATACTCCACAACTGACAATCTTGATAATATTTCCAGTATATTGTAAATGTTAAAATTAATTAAAATACGTATAAGGATTTATTGTGGATTTGAAGGCAACTTTTGATAGTATAAATCGCAAAGCTCTATATAGCTATTCAATATGGGTGTCTCATATAGGTTTATAAGTCTTATAAGTAATTTACACATATGCTAAAGTGTGGTCCAATGGCAACTTATCCACCGAATTTGAAATGAAAATGTGTGTGAAACAATGTTGTCTTCTCAATGTTAAGAAAAAACATATTTTCTTAATGTGTGTTGCACATTTTAAAATATGTAACCTACATAAGCAGTATGTACTGTACACATTATAGCACATATCAATTATGCACACATTATTTTGATCAGTTCTGAACACGCATTTATTGTGTATTGTGTAGCTACATATTTGAATTTGTATGTTACTCATTGAAATATGTTGGCAACAATTCAAATTTGTAAATGTTTATCAATGAACAAAATATGCACTGCACAAATAAAATATGTAACCCACGCAAAACAATATGTATTTTGCCGAACATTAAAATGCGTACACACTTATTTTCTCACTATTTATATTTTTTTTTAATGGAAAACTAAACAAATCTTAAATTGTTGTGTTAATTAGAACTAGTTTCTATTCAATCAAATTTTAAATACATTAAATAATTATAATGTANGAACAAAATATGCACTGCACAAATAAAATATGTAACCCACGCAAAACAATATGTATTTTGCCGAACATTAAAATGCGTACACACTTATTTTCTCACTATTTATATTTTTTTTTAATGGAAAACTAAACAAATCTTAAATTGTTGTGTTAATTAGAACTAGTTTCTATTCAATCAAATTTTAAATAAATTAAATAATTATAATGTAATTAAACAAACAAAAAAGTATTTGAAGCTGTTAACCAATCTTAAAAAAAAAACTCAAAACCTTAAAAAGAAAATTGAGATTTAGTTTTTTTTTTTANTTATGAATTTTAAACTAAATGAATACGGTGGGCATCAAACCTCCGCCTTTTCGCTGGGATCTAACATAACCATAGTCAAAAACAAAACCATTTTTTACAGAAGTCAACAAATATTATTGCAATATTTTTTAATGAAAATATTTTATGTAAAATATATTTTGAGTCGATTTAAAAACAAAAGTAAAAATTAGAAAATAAAACTGTTGAATTAGAAAAAGTTTTGTTTGTAATTGGTTTAATAATCTTATCTAAACTAATAAGAAGATAAACAATAAAAACAAGGATTTTGAATTGAGTAGGGGAAGAAAGTTTTGGATTAGATTTTGTATATGGCCTTGGGATTTTGTAACTTTTCAGAGATTTTTAAAGATTTTTTGAAATAATGTCCCAGATTTCCTCCATAAAAATCCCAGTGGTTTATTCCTTGTGAAATATATTTGAAAGACATTCCTCTATTCTGAAAACAGACTACCACATCAGTTATCTAATCTGGTGATGTAAAAGAAGATATCTTGGATGGAAAAGTGGAAAGAAATGTTATCCATTTGGTGATGACACGAACTGGAAAAATTATTTATATTCAAAAGATGTTAATAAGAATACAATTTCAGCTAAAATAGTTTAATAGTGCTATCAATATAGATTTTCAAGCAAAAACCAGCAGGCTCTACCACTTCCCCAAATATTGATTACTTTGAACAACAAAATGTGAATGTTAAAGATGCTTCTTGGACATTAAACGCAAGAGGAGGTCTTCTTGGTGTGNATAAGAATACAATTTCAGCTAAAATATTTTAATACTGTTATCAATATAGATTTTCAAGCAAAAACCAGCAAGCTCTACCACTTCCCCAAATATTGATTACTTTGAACAACAAAATGTGAATGTTAAAGATGCTTCTTGGACATTAAACGCAAGAGGAGGTCTTCTTGGTGTGAATTCCATGACTGAAGTAAGATTGAATATAAATTAATGCATATCATGTATATTAGTAGAATTAACTATTGATCATTCTCTTGGGTGATATAAAACGTTGAACGAAATTCGAGTGAAGTTTTTTAACTGCGAAATTATGAGTGAAAAAGGAGTTATTAATTTCTTAAATCAAAACTTTACTGATTGGGAAAAAATAGAAAATNTGAGTGAAGGTTTTTAACTGCGAAATTATGAGTAAAAAAGAAGTTATTAATTTCTTAAATAAAAACTTTACTGATTGGGAAAAAATAGAAAATTATATAAAGGATTGTTTCCAATTAAGAAGAAGTATCTCTATTGAAAATAATCTGTAACTGTATGGTTTCTAACTCTAGTATATATATAAATACATTTGCTTGAAATAGGTCTTTATCCTATGAGCTAATCCTTAACCTTATTCTTTTATCCAGTTTGGGCAAAATTATGCTCTTTACCCTGATCATCGAACCTAACTCATCGAATGTTTTCAAATAGAACAACAATAGTGGTTTCGCCCTTTACACCAGGCAAATAAACAAAGACTTGTTGTGAACAAGTTTTTTTTTAATTATTATATTTACGCATTACTTATACTAACAAAAGTAGCTTTACATTGAGAAAATCAACAGCGAAGAAAGGCAAATCCAATACGAATTTGAGAGCACTGTTAATCTAAAACATTTTGCTGTCTGTACTAACCACTAATAAACCAATAGACTGACAACTACTAAGTTTAACTATTAATACGAAGTTCGAAGTATATAAAAGAGACAATTATAGAACTTAAAAAGCTATAGGAATTCACAATTTAAAAGTATTATAACAAAACAAACAACACTTAACAGATGCATCTCATTGCATAATATTTTCAATTAGTCGTTGAGCATTTTAACATGAATCATCGTGTAAACCTCACATCAACAAAAGACGTTAATATACTATAGTTGAATCCAATAAAAGCATTTAATTAGCGAAATTGTGAATCAAATGCAAATTGACCAAACAATCAAATGCACGCGTGAAACGTGAACGTGTTGTTATCCGTTCGACTACCCTTAACTTAAAAAGTTCACCGATCTGATTTCGTCTGATGACTTATTTTCAATCATAAAATCCTATCGATTTTAATTTCACTTGTTCTTGTTCACCCTCACCACAAAGAAAGTCACGGAAAAAAAATCACCTCACACATTTCCTATTCAGTGTTCATTCACGTGCTATGGCGCTGATGACGGTAGTAATCTATAAATTTGGAAATCTCTTTCTGTTACCAAGTCGTCAATCCTATGTGCTACAAAGACATTAAAGAATGTCGCAACAGCAACGTAGATTCTGATTCATTAATTATTTAATGAAAATCACAGTGGAATTTTTTTCGGTTGTTATAGATACTGTTTGTGATATAATTTGCATATCATTTGGTAACTACGTTTAATCTTTTGAAAAACAAGGAGTCATTTATTCAAGGAGGCTACAAAAAAACAACCTCTTAACAAAATAATAAAGAAAAAAAAAACGATCAAATGAAACTGAAAGGTTGTCAATGGAAATCTACCGGCCATGACAAAGTTCATTGGCATAAATTTTGGTTAGTGGGCAAAACTTCAATTCTTTTTTATTTTTGCACGAGAATGATAACAGATGATCATCAGTTCGTCATAGTTTTTTGTGTTTCTTTCTATTTTTCATAATAAAATCGAAGAAATAGTTCTTGTTTCTGTGTAGAAATACGTTATCAAGGTTGTGAAATGTTTTGGTTCGCTGTTTTTATATTCCCTTATCTTTATTTTTGTGTTTGTGCAATTTTATTGTGAATCGAGGGTAGTAGGGAAATGTGGTCATTGGTTGGTAATACTAAATTTAATTAGATCATAGGGAAATATATATGCAAAAGATATGCAAACTTTCGGAATCTTCTGTTTTCCACTTCAGCCGAAGCATCCTGTTTCTTGCTCTAGTAGGGTGTTTCATTTCAGTGGAAAACATCAGACTAAAAAACGACTACATGATAGAGTCAACTTCTATCGGTCGTGCACATAGGCAAGGGATACGGGAAAACCCGACATGATGTTGGGCAGTTGTGAAACAGAATAACACCCGCGGGCCAAACATGGGACTGCCATATCCTCAACCAGCACATCATGGAAAATAATCTACATAATCCGTCCTGATATTTTACTGATATGAGTCCTCATCTTTCCACTGTCCCGGAGATGATTACTCGCACAGAGTCTCACCAGCCTTCAGTAAGAAGTTGCTCAGTAGTTAGCATTGATTTTACCTTTATAAAATTTGTCGATTCATATTGCTGTTCTTGCCGAGACTATTAAAGTTATGAGTTTAGTGGGTGATGAATTTATTTCGCTTCACCTAAGTTATGTTTGGTATGCAAAAAACATCAGCAGACGACCACACAATGTTTCAGACATGGAGATACACTTTCCTGTGACATGTTTAATGTATGCCTGGAAATCATTGTTCGAAGAGCTAACATCAGAA
>JXPG01008023.1:2266-23480 GCA_001015175.1 Megaselia abdita
ACCTTGTTAAAAAGATTGGAACAAAGCTTGTAAACCAATGCTACTTAATAAGATATTTGTTTGTTTCTTTCATATAAAATTATATATATAGTTTGAAATTTCGAAAAGTCCCTCATTGCCCCCTTACCTCCTAAGGTCTAAGTAGTTTTCCAAAATTTAAAATTTGTAGTTTTCTATTGATTTCTCTAGTTTACGAGTCACCCTCATGTTCTAGTATATTAAAAGCAGGTTTTAAATAGGGTTTAAAGAGGATTTCAAAAAGTTTAGAATACCGTTTACCTTCTGCAAGAAGATTTTAAGAACTACATGGCTTCAAGTAGGTTTACAATGTAGCATTGTACAGGTATAGATTCCGTAGGTAATCCAGATCTTTTGTTGGTCTTCAACTTCGATATGGCCGATTTTATCTCTGCGATTGTTGGTGGTGGTAGTTTCTCGGGATCCTCTTCATGGATTTGACTTGCTGATGTTTCTGTTGAACCATCTAAAAGAAGTTTTGAGAAGTACTCTCCCCAGCGTGCAAGAATGACTTCGTCGTTTACAGAGGGTTGTTGGTGGCGTATAGCTCTTACGCTGTATTTTACCTGTTGAAAGAACCTTCTGTTGTCGCCCCTTCTTCTTAAACCTTCCACCTTTCTGATCTCGCCATTCTCTCGATTAGCGGAAATAGCTAACTTAAAAATTAAGTTTGTTTGATTAAAAAGCTGGTAAGATATCATTGTCGAAAACGAAACCTATTTGATAGGTTAAATTTCTCGATTATTTTTTTGTAAATTGTAGATTTTATTAATTTAATTGTAGTAATTCTAAAATTTAAATTTATAAAAAAATACAGTTATCTTTAACAATTTTAATTTAAAAAAGATTTATATATATTCCACCATTATAATTAGTGCTGCTATTTTTATTATTATAATTCTTTATTCAGCTATAGTTAAAAAATACAATCATTGAAACAAACAAATTAAGGATTCAATATTACCGATGCTTCTATAAGAATGAATTTGAATTAACTTTGAATTCTTGCTGTTAAGTGAAGATACGAAAAAAGAGTGAAGATACGAAAAAACACATTTTTGAAAATGGAAAATATTCACAGTTAATGGTATTTTTATACATTTGGTGTACATTATATTTTAACACATATTATTCAAATTGATTCAAATTAATAAACGTAATAAATGTTTGAACTGAAAAAAAGGAAAAATTACTTACAAAATAAAACATGTATAGGAATGAAGCTCCAAATCGAAATAAAATTTATTTGAAAAAAAATCGAAAGATTCGTACTTGATTAGACTATTTGTATACAAAACAATCTCTTTAAGCATATTAAATATTAGTATTCGGAAAATATTCTCAAACATTTAAACTAATACACACACTCAGGAAACTGAGAGAGAATACAGAGTATATAGGCAGTTGTTTGGGTAAATGATAGTATTCTCCCCTTCAACTCTGACGATTCTGAGTTCTATCCTCAGTGCACCATTAGAATTTTTCTTAAGAAATTTTGCTTCTTTTTACTATGTGGATGTTCATCACTGACTCTATTCAGACGAAAGAGGACAAAACTAAAGCACTGGCTCGTTGTTTCTTTTTGTACAGAGTATTTATGAACACACATATACAATACAACTTAAAGTAGCAGGATTTGATGAAAATATACTTTAAATAGGGAATATTTCATATATAAACTTCGGGTATTTAAGTTTTAAGTATTTCTATTTTTTTTTGTAGTAAGAAAGCGTTTTATTCCTTACCTTATAATAAAGGCTGTTATTTAAGAGCTTCCTAAGTGCATTATTTCTTAAAATAATTAAGCTTCAAATCACTAGACAAAAATCCAACCACCGCTTAATTTCCTAAAATCTGCTGTATTATGGCAAAAATCTTTGTGCTAGTTTTTAGCCAAAAATGCTAAACATAAACAGAAGAAAACAAAAGTAAAACTGAGCAGGATTGAACCTAGAACCTGGTCTCGAATAATAGTTAAAAGGTTTTTTATGTTATTAACATTGTTTTAAGAGAAACTTAATTTTTTTAGAATTTAACATTATACATTTTATGTTTTTTATACTGATATTCCTTATAGGAATTGTAGTGTGAGGGAGAATTTATATAAGATCACTAAACCCTAATTCAAATTGAACGTAAAGTTCCAAATGAAATCATAATTACATATCAAGAATATTTGCTTTGTCATGAAAGAAAACAAAAACGGTTTGTGTAGATGGAACCCACATCCTCTAGCTCCGTGCAATTGCTCTTCCACGGATTCTCTTCTAGTGTAAAAACTAAAATTGTAGAAGAAATACTACTACAAAATTTCACTTAAAAATTCATCACATCTCAAGAAATAAAAATTGTGTAAATATTATTTTATGATTATAATTTTAAAGGAGTTGCGATTTAATTTGATATTTTTTTACAATTAAAATATATGTAAGAAATAAGCCCAAACAGATGACCATCATCCGTTTCTTAAAGCTTATTTCCATATTAGGTCCTTTAAGAGAGAGGCTTATACCTGCGAGCCTTCAATCCATTCAGAACGTCTTCTGAGAAGTGTTATTATATAAGGGTTTTAAATAAACTTATCAAAAGCTGGGAAATTGTGCTTATCTTTAATATAAATCTGCTTCTTTCTGTTGGGGATATGGATACTCACTTCGAGTTCCCCTATTTGAGTCACAATACGAGATTCTCTGTGTTTCCGGCCGGTCTTTAAGACTTCAACGAACGTAATAGTCTCTAGGAATAAATGTAAATTTTGCTCTCCAGTGTCGTCTTTTGTGTCCTTATGCAATGGCTATTTATTCCTAACAAAGCATCTGACGATATCTTCATGTAATGCAAATTTCATTGTATCCTTAGAACAAACCATAGCATCCTTTTTCCCTTCAATAATCTCATATACATTTTCTTTCACGCAATACTGATAAGCGATTTACGAAATCTAGCTGATTTATATGTATACAAATCTTGAAGCTCTTGTCTCTGGTCTCAAGGAGGAAGTTGAATTTCTTATATAATAATTTGTTGGTACACCTTCTAATATAACCTTAACACAAGATTCAAACCTCATTAATGGCGATTACTCTTTCGTACTTTGGTTGTCTGTGGTTGATCATTACAATACTTTTAGAAGCTTGTCTTCAACATCTCCAAATTGTTTCTTACTACCATCTCTAGTTTAACAGGAACTTAGTAATTCAATTTTTGAATAGTGATATTTGAGTTAGGATTTCCTTAAATTAATTCACTTATAACTGTCGTTTATTAATACCACTGATGCGATGGGAATGGAATTAAACAAAAAACCTCAACAACATGAATATAGGTCATGTTCGTATTTGGAGTCTACCAATATGACAGCTCAGCAATCTCCCAAAAAGAGTCCATAAATTCTTCTCAAAATATATATGAAACTAGCGCTACTCAACCATCACCTCAATAAAATCACTTAAAGTCGAACAAGGAAATACTTTCATTCCATTAACCATCATCCTCATATGAGAAGAAGAAAACGAAATTAAAAACTCCAATGATGTAATTCCTATAATCCACCATTAAACAAACATGTCGATGTCAGAAACTGAAAGTGAAAACGGCGATCTGCTTCTGAACTGTTTATATAGTAAATACAATACGGACGGACGGTAAATGTAGGAAACCTTGAAATCAAAACAGCGACTTTCCTTAAGCAGTCACTTATAACTGAAATGAAAAACCACTTCAAGTTGAATCTGAAGCTGAAACTGAAACTGCGGAATGTGGAATAAAGCAAGTTCCCTTTCACACAAGAAACATACTAAGACTTAATTTTGCAATAGCATCGTTGGTAATTACGATAGACTCGAAGCAGACAGATGGAAGGGAAAAAATGTTGTTCTTCTGCAATCATCTTCTTTTTTTATTAGAGTTTCTTCGACTTTGGTGGCTTAGTTTCCTTTCACTCTGAGTAGCTCAATGAAGCAATTAGATCATCGTCTAATTACGAAGCTTATTGTTTGATTGAAAGCCGGTCTTGAAAATCGAGTTCAAGATGGGTTATGACTCGTGAAATTTTTCACCATGTTTGATGTTTAACAAAACGTTGAGAAAAGTTTTCGGTGGAATTGGAATGTGGGTGAGGAGAGCTCATGGTCTACATGTGAGGTGGAGCGTTATAGCGTGTTTTTTTGTTTGCAGTATTGGGAAATTCGAATAATTGTTGTCTTTCATTGAACAAGTAATCTAAAAAAAAAAAAACAGTGGAACAAAGAAATGATTATTTATCATTTAAAAGACTTGTTTAACTTGCTCATTGGTTAATCAACTATGTAGTTTATTGTCGAAAAGTATTTAATTCATGATAAAATAAAGATGTTACATAAACCATATCATCGGCATATCGAACAGCGATAAATTCTGGTCTGATATATGATCGAATTCAAATCAAATCACAGAGGGTTTCCCATTAATAGTCATGAGCTCCAAACAGTGTCGTATTATGTAATTTACTTATCAGTTTGGGTTCCAGTTTCTGTTAATGAGATGGAAGATATACATGTAATGCTATGCGAGGTTTGTCTTTTAGTGGAGATATAAAAATATTGTTTTAATCACGTGACTCACATAACAGTATGAGAGTTGGTTTTTTCAAATTCCCTGATTTTTAATGGATACAAATCACAACTAAACCCAACGAAAACTGACAGTGTTCAAGATAATAATTATAACTTTAGCTCCGGTGAATCCTATTTTTCCTCTCGATTAGGAAGACATACTTATCGATTAGGGTACATTTGCAATTCACTTTCCTGTCTGATGTCTGAACTTCACCTTCAGGGTACGCATATCCGTATTTATCGTAAGAACTTTAACTTCCACGAGAATTCAAAATAATATTTTTTTCAAATTAAACTCTAGAATTAATAACGAAAAATAAAATTAGAAATTGTCAATTGAAAATGTTGACCTTCGGGAAGAATATTGTAATTTGTCTTGAGATTATCTACATGAGTAAGTAGTTATAATTTAACGACGCTGCTACTTTTCATGACGTTACGTTACAATTGTGAATTAGCTAGAAGCATAGAAGATAGAAGCGATTGTTGTTGAGTTTGTCTGGTATTATTCTTCCTTCTTGGGATGAATAGAGTTTTCAGTGATTTTTTCCTTGATGAACTTCAACATAATAGAAGCGATACCATCTTCTTCAATGCTGAAATTTTTGTTATCTCTCCTGCTTCTTGGTTAAGTTTCCGACAACTTTCCAAGGGTTGTTTCAAAACTGGTTGAATTGGCACTTAAATCTAGGAAATTTTTCAATTTGTTTCATTGTCAAATGTTTTGGAGGTTGGTTGTCTTTCAGCAAAGTGTATCTTCTATCTACCTTGGCTGCCTCAGCATTGCTGGGATTGTTCGTTTAGCAGCTTTGCCTACGTTTGTTCTGAAGATGGGTTTATGGTGAAATGTTGTCAAATTATATTTCAAGTTGTCTGCTGCAATCAAGCCAATCAGCTTTTGCAGAGTTGTTGTAAGTTCTTCTTAGAGTTTTCAATTTTTCACATAGGAGCTCAATAATTATGGGAACGTGGTCTAAAGCTATAGAGTTGTTACAGTTTGCCAGTTGCAGGTCATAATGAATGATGGATGAATAAGCGTGATGTCTGAAGAGCTAATGATGTCTCCTGTAATTCTTATTGTGCTTTCATCATTCAGGACCCCTTATCGGGAATCATTAATTTTATTAGCGATTTCAGTTCCTCTGTGTTGCTCGAGAAGTTCTGAATGAAACAACTCCTAATGAGTATTAAACTAGATGCTCTATGAGGATTACATGAAAAACAAAATTACGAGGCTATCCCACCTCCTCTCTTACTTCAAGCGAGCTTCCATTACTTTCGGAACTCAGTTTTGTTTCTTGAATTGTAGCCATAATATTATATAATATGTTGGTCCATAAAGTATAGTATTTCATGGATATTTCAAACTCAGGCTGTAACAGTTAAATTGCATCATCTTGAATGAGTTGAAACCTGATGTTGAACTGTATCATTAGCTTGCAAGTTGTTGTGATGGTGTTTCATATTCAGGACATTTGGAGTTGGCATTGAGCTCTTTTGTAGATTAAAGAATGGTGGCACCAGATGTTTCAGGGTATTTCAGGGAATATAATACAAATTGTAGATGAGGGTTTGTCGGCCATGATAGTATCTGTTATTATTGGAGCTTGTGGATTTTGTAAACATTTTTGGCTTTCGAAATACAGATAGATACCCCGCGTTTTTAAATAATCGCTTTAAAACGAACAATTACAAATCGAAAAATTATACGAAACTATTCACAAGATAAGCGAAATCTTCGGAAAATTTAAAGCAGATTTTATTAGTAAATTAATCGTCCTCTAAATCATATCAATCATAAAAACCCTAAAAAGATACTACAAAATTAAGAACAAAAATATTACATAATAAAATTTATAGTAATAAAACAAATAACATAAAATTAAAGAAATAATAAATAAATAAATAAATAAATAAATAAATAAATAAATAAATAAATAAATAAAGAGAAAATCTAGGACGAACAAAAATTAAAAAGAAACATTCAAGTAAAAAAGAAAAAAACGAAGAATCAACAAAATATAAACATAAAACATAAAAAATACTAAAAGTAAATTAAATACAAAAAACAAAACAAAAATAGAAGAAAAATATAACGAATTTAAATAAAAATAGAACTTAATATTAAAACAAATAACTTAATAATAAATCAAATTGTGAATAGAAGCTACTGAAAAATTAAAAGTAGAAAAGAAACTCCAAGACGAACAAATATTAAACAAAAATATTTAAAAACAAGTAAAAATAAAACAAAGAAGAATAAAACAAATAACAACACTAAATATTAAAAAAGAAGAAATACTAAAAATAAATAAAATACTAACACATTTAAGAAGGAAAATATTATAAAATAAATAAAGCTATATAATAAAAAAAAAGATAAAATTTAGAAAAAAAAACAAAATTAAAAGTAAAGCAACAACAAAAAATAAAAACAAAAAACAAATATTAACAAAAATTTTAAATAAATAAAAATTTCTTCAAAATTAAAAAAATTATAGTAAAAATATATATACTAAATTAATAAAAAAAAAAGCTGAAAAAACCAACAAAAATTTAAAAACAAATGTAAAAAAATAAAATTTGAAAACAATGAAATTAAATCAAAATTTCTACAAAATTAAATAATAGTAAAAAAAAATATTAGAAAAAAAAGAATAAAATAAATAAAAACTTATTCAAAATTACAGAAATAATAGTAAATATAAATTAAAAAAAAAAAATACTAAAAACAAACAAATATTACAAAAAAATTATGAAAACAATCAAAAAATTAAAGAATTTTGAATTTAAATTAACTACAAAAAAAAAATTACACAAAAATAAAAAAACAAAAAAAAGTGAAGATAAATAAATAATAACTATGTCATTTCGAATGTATTTTATTCCTTTTATTTTACACATTCTCCTTGTAAAGAATTATTTTCTTGAGCGAATCATTTTTTTCCTCCATTTTATATTTTACTTAAAAAACAAATTAATTTTTTATTTAAAGGAAACATTTAAGAGGTTAATGGATTCTTAATTCATTTAACTACAAGAATTTATTGTTGTATTTTTTAAAGTTTATTTTATTTTCTTAAGTTTTTGTTTTATTTAAAAAAAAGGAAAAATGGAAGTAAATTTAAAAAAATCAGTAATATTATGTTTTTAAGTTAGAAGTATTCTTTATAAAATATTTTTTTTTGTATAAGGTAAAAGTCTTGTCATTTTTAATGGAACATTTTTTAATGTTTTAGGAAACAGTTTAGTTTTATAAAAATGTATTGTCTTAAATTAATGCATTTGTATGTATTTAAGACTTTTGGTATAATTAAAGAAAAAGGTTTAATTTACAAAAAATGTATCTATATAAAAAAAGCGGAAGAAAATCTTGAAAAATATACAATTCTTATTTTCTAGAATTTTTATGAAAAGGAAACATAGTTCCATTTTTTGAAATTACTTTTGGGTTGGAGGATATTTGAATGTAAATATTTTTTTTCTGGGACGGGAACAGTTTTTCTAGAAAAGTTATTATACTCAATATAACTTATGGGGAATATGGGGATGATAAGTGTTAACAAAATCTCTAAAAAACTTTAAACTAAATTAGTTAAATAAAACTATCTTAAGAAAATAAAATATATTAATTATTTTTAAAGTAAAGAACTTCTAAAATCAACTAAAACCAAAATATTCAAAAATAAAAGGTGAAAGTAAGAAAATACTAGAAATTCTATTTAAAAATATAAGAAGACAAAACTAACATTTAAAAAAAAAAGTGCATATACAAAAAGATAACTTTAAAAACAAAAAATTAAGAGATACACTAACAAAAAATAATAAATCAAACAAAATTAAGTAAATAAACTTTTTGAAATTAACTATTCATTTAAATAACAAATCAAACTTTGATCAAATTTCATTATATAAAATGCGCAAAAACAGAATTAGAAAATAAACCAAAAAGTTATCAATATGATTTATACATGTATATATAACAAAAAAAAACAGAAATATTAATAAAACTATCTTAAGAAAATAAAATATATTAATTATTTTTAAAGTAAAGAACTTCTAAAATCAACTAAAACCAAAATATTCAAAAATAAAAGGTGAAAGTAAGAAAATACTAGAAATTCTATTTAAAAATATAAGAAGACAAAACTAACATTTCAAAAAAAAGTAAACTAATTAGAAAATAAACCAAAAAGTTATCCATATGATTTATACATGTATATATAACAAAAAAAAACAGAAATATTAATAAAACTATCTTAAGAAAATAAAATATATTAATTATTTTTAAAGTAAAGAACTTCTAAAATCAACTAAAACCAAAATATTCAAAAATAAAAGGTGAAAGTAAGAAAATACTAGAAATTCTATTTAAAAATATAAGAAGACAAAACTAACATTTCAAAAAAAAGTAAACTAATTAGAAAATAAACCAAAAAGTTATCCATATGATTTATACATGTATATATAACAAAAAAAAACAGAAATATTAATAAAACTATCTTAAGAAAATAAAATATATTAATTATTTTTAAAGTAAAGAACTTCTAAAATCAACTAAAACCAAAATATTCAAAAATAAAAGGTGAAAGTAAGAAAATACTAGAAATTCTATTTAAAAATATAAGAAGACAAAACTAACATTTCAAAAAAAAGTAAACTAATTAGAAAATAAACCAAAAAGTTATCCATATGATTTATACATGTATATATAACAAAAAAAAACAGAAATATTAATAAAACTATCTTAAGAAAATAAAATATATTAATTATTTTTAAAGTAAAGAACTTCTAAAATCAACCAAAACCAAAATATTCAAAAATAAAAGGTGAAAGTAAGAAAATACTAGAAATTCTATTTAAAAATATAAGAAGACAAAACTAACATTTCAAAAAAAAGTAAACTAATTAGAAAATAAACCAAAAAGTTATCCATATGATTTATACATGTATATATAACAAAAAAAAACAGAAATATTAATAAAACTATCTTAAGAAAATAAAATATATTAATTATTTTTAAAGTAAAGAACTTCTAAAATCAACTAAAACCAAAATATTCAAAAATAAAAGGTGAAAGTAAGAAAATACTAGAAATTCTATTTAAAAATATAAGAAGACAAAACTAACATTTAAAAAAAAAAGTGCATATACAAAAAGATAACTTTAAAAACAAAAAATTAAGAGATACACTAACAAAAAATAATAAATCAAACAAAATTAAGTAAATAAACTTTTTGAAATTAACTATTCATTTAAATAACAAATCAAACTTTGATCAAATTTCATTATATAAAATGCGCAAAAACAGAATTAGAAAATAAACCAAAAAGTTATCAATATGATTTATACATGTATATATATAACAAAAAAAAAACAGAAATAATAAATATTAGTAAAGTAAATTAATAATAAAAAAATAAAAGCTAAAACTAAGAAAAATAAATTTCAAAGTAAATATAAAATTTAAGGAAAATAAAACGAAAAATATCTCAAACCTTGAAAACAAAATTCTAATATAAAATGTAACAAAATCAACAAAATTAAAGAACTGGAATAAGTTGTTTTTTTCATTCTATAACTCAAGTTTAAAACCCTATATACAAGCGCTTTTAGAAAAATGTTGAATAGATAGAAAACTAAATTACAGAATTATTAAAACAAATTGAACAGCATTAAACTTTTAGGAAAACAAATTCGATAACATTTAATGCTGCTCAACCAAAATATTCTATAACTAAAGACTTAAGTCACGAACTTAGTAAAAAAACAGATGAAAAATGTTTGCAAAGCAATGGAAATTCACGGATATAAAAACAAATTAATGATATAGTATTTTCATGATAGATTAAATATAATATAACAACAATAAATATAACATTCTTATTTTAGAAATTTTGAGTCATAATAATTTATTCAAATAAATAATAGTTCATTCAAAATTGGTTTCATAGACAAAAGATTTTATTCAATGGAAATCTATTTTTAGATATAAAGAATAATTCTTGAAAATAGCTCATATGACAAATTTATCAATCATGAAGTTTTTTTCTAGTATTAATAACAGAAGAACTTCCCCAAACCACCATTATTTAACAGTAATTTAAAATAAAACCACGATTAAAAATTACACCCAATTTAGGAAGTTTCCATCTAATAATCGCCATAGATTACCTCAATAAAACGAGAAACCCACAAGAAACCCTAATTATCATATAAACTTCAAATCAAAACAATAAACTGGAAGAGAAGAAACCTACCTTCTAAAAACCAGCGCCAAAATCCAATAACAACCGGTAAAGAAAATCAAATCAAAGTATTTCGCGAAGAAAACATACAAAAAAAAAGATATTCAAATCTATAAAGCTGAGCTGTCGACTGTCGATGTCGGTTGATCGTAGCGTCGCGTCTAACCATGACCTAAACCCCAAATGTAAAACAGTCAACAGAAAGAGATAGAAATGGCTATAAAGTCATGAACTCGAGTCGTAGAGAGGCTTTAGAGTAAGACAATCGAAAACCTATACGATTATGACGACGACGGTGATTATCGTCATTGTAAAATTTAATGATCGTTATATTTTCTTGAAAAAAATAGCTTTTAATTTATTGACTTGTTTTTGGTTTGTGAGAATAAAGTGACTCTGTCTCGAATGTAATGAAATATTTCTTATCGTCGTCCAATTTGTCGTTTAACTATCTGAAACACCATTAATTTCTCGATAATGAGGATATCTTGGTGGACAGGCAGACACTCTTGCGACATGATTGCACCGGCGACAAATAA
Organism: Megaselia abdita; assembly: GCA_001015175.1. Taxonomy (NCBI): domain Eukaryota; kingdom Metazoa; phylum Arthropoda; class Insecta; order Diptera; family Phoridae; genus Megaselia; species Megaselia abdita. The sequence continues at coordinate 13,667 of JXPG01008023.1, forward strand.
ATATTGGCTTTTTTTTACCACTCTTTTTTTCTTGGATTGGAATTATATTGGTGAAGGAGTGGAAATGGGTTTGAGGAATGTTTGTGGTTTTTTATTAGTTGTGTGAAGTTTTCGGGATATCTTCAAAATACGAACAAAAAATTCTGAGTAAAATAGAATAATTTCAAAAAACTTCTTAAACAAAATAAATGTATTAAAAAAAAAAAATGTCTTTAATAAATGTAATTTTTTAGTTCCTAGATTTCCCACGAAACATTTTTAGCGATGACATCCTGATGATATCATTGTCTCAATTTTTGTCTCCAGTTAATCCCCAATATTAGTGTGAAAACTCGTTGGGTGATACGCAAATGATATCATGGTGATATCATCACGACGTCGTGGGGATCAACTGGAGACAAAAACTGAGACAATAATATCACCAGGATGTCATCCTTAAAAAATGTTACATGGGTTTTGTTTCCAATATAGAGCAGTTTAGAAATTGTTTGTTTGTTAATTATCATTTGATTTTTTAAACATTTTATGATCTAAAAAGTATACTTATTTTAGTTTTCTTTCTCAAATATTTTCTTTCACAAAAATTAAAAATATTTAAAAATCGAAATTATGTAAATATTTATAAAATATAGATTCTTTGATTTATGTTTTATTTTGAGATGATTTTTTTGTTTATAATGTTGAAAATAGAAAAAAAGAAAAAAAAGAAAAAAAAACTAAGATACAATAGATTTTTCACAGTATTTTTGTTAATATTTAAAATAATTAAATTCTTCTTTATAACAAAAACAAAAATATCTTCCCAATGGTATTGAAGTAAAAATCTTTGTTTACAAAAAAATTACAATTTACAAATTTGCATTTAATATGAATAAGTATTTACCTTTTTTGATTTATTCAGTTTTCTGCAAATTATTGTAAAGCTTTCGCAAAATAGTATTTTTATCAAAGATTTAATTATTTTTGTAAGAGTTAAAACATTAGTAAACAAAAATACAACGTTTTCACTTAATTTGTTTAAATTTTACTACAAAACAATGTCAATAAATTCTATAAAAGCAGCATTGTTTCTCATGAATAAGATTTGCTACAAAGACATTCTTAGACTAAACAAAACCAGGTTTTAACAGTTTTCGTAGGAATTCAAACATTTTGTTTTATTATATCCCTTGATTTTGTTAAATTTAAATTTTTTCAGAATGTTCATTACTCATTTGTGAGAGATATTTTCAAATTTAAAAAAGATAGGCTATTTATTTTACATTTACGTAACGTTTTTGATTAAATAAATCAGTAATAACAAATATAGTTTTATTGTTTTTAGGTTTTTTAAAAGTGTTTTTTAGTATTTATTAAGTGAAGAATAAGAGGAGTTCCCAGAATTGATTTCGGGGAAGAGATTTGGTTTTCTAAATTCCAAAAACGTCCAAGGCAAAAAACATTTCAAGATGGGTATCGTTGTCATTTGATGTGGAATATTGTGAGCTGCCTGGAAGTGCTCTCAGAATACATTTTTTAAAAGATAATTGCCTATGCAGTTGTGTCCACATAAGCAGTCTATTCCTGTATCAAATATTAAGCAAACAAGAAAAAAACTAAATATTTGTGTTAATTCTTAAATTTAAACTTAATTCTGTTCTAATAATTTCGTTAACATTTTGGAAAAAAAAAACAAAAAATCTGTATAAAACTTCAAAATCTGACAAATACTAATATTAAAAAAGAATGTACATTAAAAATAAAAGTACGCTTAACAAAATTGAGAAGAAACAAATAATACAACATCTATTCAAATAAGTAACATAAAATTAAATCTTATTTTCGATAATTCAATTCTTGCAATGGTTAGTTGGAAGCGAACATAAATAGACCCTTTCTCATATTACAAGAAATATCTAAAGTACTTTTAGAGCTGAATACGTTTCGATTTATTTAAGTTAACTTAAAAAAAAATTAAAACGAAATATAAAACACATTCATGTGAAAAGAAGATAACGAAGAATCAAACAAGTGCCTACAATCATTAACAATGAATAAAAACTAAACACTACAACAAATGCTAAAAAACTAAAATAGTAAGAACAAAAATGCTACAAATTTGAATAAAATAAACCTTAATAATAACATTAACAAACGATTATAAAGACTACCAAAAGACAAAAAATATATATAATAAATAATAAATACAAGAACATCACAAAGAAACTCCAAAAAAACATTAAACATTTAAAAAAAAATTAAAATATAAAAAAAAACCTTCGTATCTAAAAAAATAGCCAAGAGCCAAACAATTACACAACATTAAAAAAGAATAACAATAAACATAATAAAAATAATGCAGCAAATTAAATACAAAAAAAATCCTAAGAACATTAATTAATTAATTAAAAATATATATTGTGTTTTTAAAAAACAAGTAAAACAAGAAAAACATTTAAATAATGAACGTTGTAAACTTTTTAAGGTTTTTTTTTGTTGAAAAAAATACCCTTATGCACTCCCTTCCGTCTGTCCGTCTGTCCAACTGCCGTAAACCTTTTGCAAACTAAGATTTGAAGGGGTATCCATTTTCCGATATTGACATTTTAAAGGTCTATCTAACTACTACAAACTGTCATTAACAGAATGTTGCCCCAGATGGTTCTAGCGCTTAAATTAAATTAAATTATTTAAATGTTTCAAAATTTTAGTTAAGTTAATTCTATCCGATACTCAAGTTTGATACCGCGTTTTAATTACACTGCTAAGGACTTAAAACCCTCATCATACTTTTTGGAATCTCTAAATAATATCTAAGGTCTAAACTTTATATGCAAGATCCAGCGAAGATCTGAACTATAACTGTATTGTCGTATATTATCATTTGTTATTTCCAGATAAAGAATCGTATTTCTTACTATCGCATAATAACTTCCAGAAACTATAGTCGTAATCATTATTTTTTTCCAAGCAATATTTATTCTATATAAACCTTAATATAATAAACCTCAATTTTAATAAAAACTCTGAAACGTCTTGTGTAAAATTAATTATTACTGTAATTTTTTTTTACTTAAATCTACAACTTCTTGAAAAACATACCGAATTATGAAAAAAAGAAAAACAATCTTAAAATTAAATTGAAAAAAATTTAAATTATATATTCTTTGTTGTTTTTTATATATATTAATATTTAACAGCCAATTTATTTTTTTTAAATTTTCTTATGAGTAAAATGCTTTTGTTTTAATTATTGATAGTATTTATTTTTAGTATTAGCTCTGAACGAACTTTTGTTTTTGATAACCACAGTTTCATGACTGGTTTTTCTTTTTATATTTATGTTCTTTTTTATTTTTTACGTTCATTTAATTATAGAGTATAAATGTATTTTGTTGTAGCTAATTTATTTTCGAATTATTTTTTTTATTTTTTGAATTTTTGAGAAGTAATTATTTATTTTATTGTAGTTCCTTTGTACTTGTTGTAACATATTTTTATATAAGGTTTCATTATATTTATTCTTTGTGGGGCTCTTAAATAAATCGAATTGATTTTATAAAAAATTAGTTGTTCTCTTAAAATAATATTTATTATTATAATTGTTAGTAAAATTAACGATATTATTTATTTGTATTTGTACTTATTAATATAATAAATTTTTGTAAATTTTATTACATCGTATTTTTTTTTTAATTATTGCGAAATTGGTTAATATTTTTTTATGGTATTTCTTATTTTGATGAAAACAAAAATAATGCTTTCCTATGATTTATGATTTTTTTTTTTTTTTAATTAATGCCAACTTTTTTTGTTATTTATTTCTGTTTTTATTTTTTTTACATCTGCTAATTCTGTATTTAATTTTTAATTCTTGCAAATTTTGTTTGTTGGGTAAATTTATCTCTGATTTTTGTTATTTAAGTAAAGAATTTAATTTGCTATGCTATTTGTTTATTTTTGTTGTATTGTTTTTTCTTTGTTTTAAATATTTGTTTATTTATTTCTTTTTGATCTTTAATTATTGATAGTATTTATTGATTTGATTAAAACATTTTAATTTTTGACTTAGCTGTTTCTGAATCTTTGTAATTTAGTGTTTATTTTTTAATATTGAAGGTATTTATTGTTTTGCTGAAGTTGAAGGATTTGATATGGAATCTTGAAATCGATTCAATTCAGATATTTCAGCCGCATCTGCCACTATACCTTCCCCGACAATCACTGTTCAACCATTTTCATTTTGCCCATTTAATAAGGTCGTGAAAGGTACACTATCGTATATTTCAGATTTAAAGGACCTTATCCTTCGACTATCTGTAGTTTTTAAATACATTTTGTTTTCTTCTGTTAAACTAGAAAGTTTATAAATACAACTATTTTAATTTTTTTTCAAATTCTTAATTGAAATTAAACTCAGACCAATGAATGTATCACTTTTTCAGAATTATCTCATATATTGTTGATGTACAACAATTAGCAATTGTCAGGATCACTAGAATTTTAAATTTCTTTCTATACCAATGCACAACCAATTCCAACATGCGCAATTGCCCTCAGTTCTTAAACAAATCAGAAAGCCCAAAAATAAGTTTGAACATTAAAAGTATTAGACTTATCGAAACTTATTTTTATAAAGTATAGATGTCTCGACCCACCTTTGGTGAATCTTGCTTTTATTCCTAAAATCTAAAGATAGCGAACTCTTTTATCTTTTTAGGAAGGAAATAGACCACAATCATTTGAATGGTGAATTAGAATTTCTAATGAGGGTTTAATCAGCGCTCTTATGTTATATTTAAGGAATTGTTAGTATTTGTTCATAAAGCTTATTTATATATGTTTGAAAATTTAACATTTCTTATTTATTTTTATATATGTCCTTATTTAAGTTTTGTTGGTTCATAATATAATATAGGTTTTGTTTAAAGATGTAGTCTTTATTTTTTATTCATTTATTATGAATTGTTTTTACTTGCTTACTTTTTATTTATAAATCTAAAAATAGAAACATTTCATTTTAAGAAAAATGACACTTCGTGTATTTCTCGTTTCTATTTAATGCATTTTGGGAAATAAATGCTTATCTATTTCTTGTTGCAGCACTTCTTAGCACTTTTTTTCCTGCACCAAAAAACCAATACACACAAATTGGAGATTATCCTGTAAATCCTACACAAAATATTTAATAAAAATCAATTATGTAACATAAGACTTAACGTAGCTATACAAAAGGACCTTACCTTCTTTTTCTTCCAATGGTGTCTAAATGTGTGTGTAAAGCTCAATTATTTCTAGAAAAAAATGGAAAAAACCTTAACTTAAAAGTATAAAAATGAGAATAATGGACATTGAACCACCGCCTCTAGATTGGTGGCCGAACATGATATCACTGAATCAGCCAAGGTTTTGTATATTCTATAGTATTTCTCAATTTATCTGATGATTTCACATTTGACACTTCACTAAAGGAAAAAAGATATAAAAATAAACTATTTAAAAAAACGAAGTTAAGTTCTTGTCAATATAAAGATATAATAGAACTTCAACATTTCATATTAAACATGTTTGATTTTAGTTGAGAAAATTGTAATAAATATAATCCGTCTATTAAACGATAACAATATATTTCAAAAAGTCACACGATTGCGCGAACTCAATTTGCAAAGATCCTATTTGAAAAAGTAATATCCCATGAACCACTAATTTCCATAACCCATAACGTCGTCAGTCAATATAAATTAAAATGTGTAATATTTCTCGAATGCGAATTCCAACCCAACCAAATAAGGAAATAAATTAAAATATAAAATAAATAGAATTATTGCAATATAATTGCACGCTTCATCTCACCAACCAAGTATTTTCCAACCTGTTCATTCGACGAAACACACCTGTCGATTCGATGATGACGACGACAATTCACTCCACTCGAGTAGTGTTTGTGTTACAATCAATTTGAAAATTCAAACAAATCCATAAAACTATCCATTTTAACTGCCAGCTATTTACTTACAACTCATTAAACTTGTGGATCGGGAATCACTATTTTAGTGTAGTGTAGGAGGTACTTTCGTTCGATCGTTCGAATGAACTGTGAAGAGTTTAGCATGACTTGACTTGACATGACATTCATCTTCAGATATTTTTATTTGGTGGGTTGGTTGGAAGACGAAAAAGAAGTCGATAATCGAGTCGAAGTCAGTGAAGTAGTTTGATGGCCTTTGTATTACTCTGACTACTACGTCATGATTTGTGGAAGATTCAAACAAAACGGTTATTTAAATTTACTTTGATATAACTGGTTGGTTTTTTAATCTTTTAGTGTTGAGGGAAAAAGGTTTCTTAAGACTCATGACATTAAATGAAGATGGTTGGTCTTTGCAGGTTATTAACAAAGGAATGACGGGAAAGGAGGATCGATTTGACATCTTATATAAATTACTGATTTTCAGGAAATTTTATTAGGTAGTTTTTTGTCTATCTAATGATGAGGAAGCGATTAGGGATTTATTATATAATTTTATTTCAATAGTAATTCTATTTTATTTTAATTTGTTTTAAATTTATTTAATTTAATTTTAGAACAATTAAAAAAATATGTAGAACCTACGAAAAATTATGGGTCAATATGAAATTAAAATTGTTCACAAAATTTGAAAATGGAATTTGAAAGACTTCAACTAAAATAATAATTACTTTTTTAAATTCTAAAATTATAACGGTAAACTGACAGCAACAGCTATACAAAAAAAAACTTTACTATAAAATTTGTAAAATTAAATTTAATTACGAAAAATTTTGAAAAGAAGCTGGAATTGTTCTCAAAACTTATTTTTGAGAGGTGCTCCGCTGTGTCCGCATACTTTATGTAAATATAATAAAGTATATTAAGAATTCAAAAAAAACGAAGAGTCAAATAAACTCCAACAACCATTAACAACAATAAATAAAAACAAAAATATCACAAAATAAAATAATAAAACAATTAACATAATACTATAAAATACAAGAAAATCACAAAAAACTCCATTATGAGCAAATATTAATCCCAAACATTTAAAATAATTAGAAATTTATAGAAATAACTTTAAATAAAAAAAACCCGAAAACGAAGAATCAAACAAATATCAAAATTAATAAGGAATAAATGCTAAAATTAAATACGTAAAAGATAAGAAGAAAAATATCACAAAATAAAAAAAATCTTTATAATAAAATAATTAACATAGTATTAAACAAAAAACAAGAAAAAAATATCACAAAATGAAATAAATCTTAATAATAAAACAATGAACATAAAATAATTTAAATAATTAAAAATATATATAAAAAAAAAACTTTAAAAGAAAAAGAAAAATAAACGAAGAATTAAACAAATATCTACATTAAACATAAAAAATGCTAAAATTAAATACAAAACAAAAAAAGAAGAAAAATGTCATACAATAAAATAAATCTTTATAATCAAACATAAAAAAAAGTGAAATTACAAAAGTAAATTAAAAAGAAACAAAATATTAACAAACTAATTTTAAATAAAAATAAAAAAACAAACAAAACCTATAGAAAATAAAAAAAGTGAAGAATCAAATAAAATAAAAATAATAAAACAACAAAATCTTATAAAGAAAATTATAAAATAAAGAAAGAGATTAACATTAACAGAACAAAAAACTTAAGGTTATAATAAAAAAAAGTATTTCAATACATTTAATGGATTTAGTTTGAGTCGGAAAAAATGTCCCTTTTTTATGATTATATTTTTTAAAATTTTATTTAAGTTCTATATTTTTGTATTATTTTCTATTGGTTTTGTTTTTATTATTAAAGTAGCTTGGAAATTTCTTATTTTTTTAGCATTTGCTCGATTCTTCGTTTTTTGACTTGATTTTTTTTTTAATTCTTATTTTTTTTTTTTTTTTTTTTTTTTTTTTTTTTTTTTTTATTTTTTTTACATTTATTATATTCTTTTAAATTTTATATTATGTGTAATTTTGTTATATTTTTCCTCTTATTTTTTTTTTTTTAAATGAGATGTTAATTAAAATTTAAAAAAAAGATTAATGGATTAAGTTTGAGTCGGAAAAAGCTTCCTTTTTTTTAAATTTATTTAAGTTCTTTTTACTGGTTTTATTTTATTTTTTTAAAAGTTGATTCCAATAATTATTTGTTATTTCAATTTTGTTGTTGGTTGGCATTTCTTCGCTTTTTAACTTGATTTTTTGTTTCTCATTTTTTTATATATTTTTTTGTGATATTTTGATTTTTTATATTTATTTAAAATTTATATTATTTGTTTGATTATTAAGTTTCATGTAGTTTTGTTATATTTTTCCTCTTAATTTTTTTTTAGTATTTTTGTATTGGAGTTTATTTTGAGATTTTCTTGTATTTTTTATTTATGTTATTTGTTTTATTTTTTTTTATTTTGTAAATTGGAATACTTTTGTTCTTACCTTTTTATGTTTTTAGTTTTTTATTCTTTGTTAATAGTGGTTGGTATTTGTTTGATTTTTCGTTACTGTTTTAAATATATTTTTTTTATATTTTGAATTTTTTTTTTTTATTTTTGAAAATTATGTTATTTTATTTTTAAGTATTTTTTAAAATTTTTAGTTTTAAGTTGTTGGTATTGATTATTTTTGAAGCTATAAAACCATTTTGCTTTATTTGTTTTTCGAAAATTAAATTTTTTTTATAATCTTTAGAAAATGTTATTGAATGTAAATGCTGTTTTACATTAAATGAAAAAAATAAACTGTTCAAAATGCAAAAATATTTAAATTATTTTTGTAGTAATTTATTGTAAAATGTATTTAGTTTTTTAATTGTTGTTCTGTTACATTTCTAGATATAAAATGCTTGCACTCTTATAAAAATAAATTCTGAGTTTTCCCACATAGTGAGTTTTTTCTGTGTTTAATTTTCCATCACAGAAAAGTATGAATGAAATGAATATATTTTTAATTATATTTTTCGAAAAATTTTCCAACATTTGTTTGATTCAACTACAATAACTGCACCACATTTTTCAACCGAACAGTAAGACAAAACCTTGAATAATATTTTCTAAATCCTATTCAAAACTATATCTAAAATAAAAAAAAATCTACAAAATTAAGAAAAAATAAGAAACAAAAATACATCAGAAATCTAAAAATATAAATAGGATTTAAATTGAAAATATATAACAAAATTAAATAAAACTTAATAGAATTTAAAAATAATAGTACAATAAAAACAAAAACAAAATTAGAAAAAAGAAAAACAAGAATAATAAAAAATAAACAAAAATAATAACAAAATAGCACAATTACTAAAGCTAATAAAAAAAAATTGTTTAAAGAAACATTAACAAAATTTAATTGAAATTTCTAAGAACTATTTTACTAGTTTTGTTGTAAATATTTGTTTGTTTAAAATTTTCTATTGAAATGAGTTTAAAAATGTTTGAATGTTGAACACATTTAATTTTGAACTTTTTTTTTCTGACTTAAGCTTACACCAGGATCAAAAAAAGTACTACGTCCATTTTTTAAATGTTTTCCTTATCTTTCTTAATTCTGTTTTTGAAAATTTTTAATCTTAGGATTTGAATTTTATATAAATAAATGTTATAAATGTTTATATAATACTCGTTACTCGTTACTTTTTTTTATTTTGCTTATTAGTTTTCGTTACATTTTTTTATTGTTTAAGTTCTTAATTTTTGAAAATTTTCTATTGGTTTTACTTTTTTTATGAAAGTGGTTTTAAAAAAATGTTTTTAATTTAAATTTAGTTGTTTGTTTGATTCTTCGATATTTTTTTTAAATTTTGTTTTTTTTTTTTT
>JXPG01008032.1:0-12941 GCA_001015175.1 Megaselia abdita
AGGCAATAATCAGACCTCCACATTTCATATCCGGAAAGATTGTGGTAGGTCGTGCTATGCGACCAAACAAATAAAGACGGCTTTTGATAGCAAAGCGCCTGTTGCATTACTGGATAAAAGGAACCACGTTAGGAAAGTTATTTTCGTTACCACAGGCTACTGGATTATTGGCTGTAAATTAGATTAAAAACCTACTCCAAAATGCTTGAACTGTCATGAAGCCCATTTAGATAACTATCTTAGATTTATGGCACAAAAAAAACTAAAAAGGAGATTGGCTTATTAAAACCTAACCTAACCTAATTGAGGTTTTGTGCTTGTCATGAAGAAACTTTTCGTTTGTTATCAGACAGTCTTAAAAAGTAAAAATGTTATCGGATCATCTTTAAATGAAGTTTTGTGTTTATGTATTAGTAGTCGTTCGGTGATAGGTACTTGAAACCTTATTCACGACTTAAGAATGATGTCGTGTGGACTTTCAGAGGATGAAAATTGTCATTGTCATGTCATGAAATTTAGTCATCAGGTTGTGCCATTTGTTGTTGTTAGACAATAAATTGTTTTCAGGGTATACTAATATCGCAACCCTGCTAAGTCTAATTAAAAAATAAGTGATAACAAATTTAAAAAATGTAACTTGGAATTCCAGATTACATATTTTTGAAATACTTCTAAGCAGTCAAGACATTTAGGTTTGTCTCTTAAATAAATTTACTTTATACATTAAACTAATCTAAATATAAAAAGCTATTAAGTTTAACGAAATCTGGAGTCTTGGAATTGTAAAAATGCTGTTGTTTGGCTTATTCACACTTACGCTTTTTTACCTTGGTGAACTTGTTTACTCAAATGACCCTATATACACGCTTAGAAAAAAATAGTAAAGCAAATGCCTACTTAATAAAAGTATAGTTTAAAAGTATTTGCATAGTAGTGACTACTGCTCTTGACAGTGATATTGGAGGTTTCCAATCGAGAAAACATTTTGCATGTACTGTGCTAATGTCCAGCTCTGTGTCGGAATAGACTACGCTATTCAGAAAATCTTGAGCATCTTTTAGGATTCATTAAATAAACAAGATGTTTTCAATTTAATTAATTCACCGTTAATGAACTAAGCTATAAACATAATTTTCCTGAGTATACGAGTATTTATATCACTGCTACAGATTGAGCAATTCGTTATTTGATATAGTTCATCATATTTAGTACAAGAAGTATAATATCTCACATAGAGGACAGACGAACAGACAAAAAAGGGTATTTTAAAAACATAAGGCAACAAAAATATATGCGGAAATATAAAACATCGAATTTTTTTTTATGTGTATCTTTGCCAAGCTATAAGAAGAGTTTTTCAGTCTACAGAAAACATAAAAAATGTCCTAAAAACCATGCAAATTATACCGCTGGATATTTTACTTCTTCTGATTTTGTTTACATTTGACTTAATTTTTCAATTTGTCCTTCCAACTTTGATATAACACAAAAATATATAGATGAGAAAAGTCGATGGGAGGAAAGTCTATTTTTAATTTTTGTTGTTTTTAAAATATTATCAAATATATTCTACTTTCAAAGAGTATATATTTATAGTCACACATCACACTTGCTTTCAACTTGACAAAGGGATAAAAATAAACGTTTATTAGCAGTATGTATCACAAATTAATATAACTTAATACTACTTTTACTTCTATGTTAAACAATATTCGGTGTTCCGTGAATAAGCACGCCGTAAATTAAAAATCGAATGTTCTTATTCTGTGCAATGACTTATTCCGTGTACTTTGACATTTAAATTTGCATTCAATGAGATTAGAGATGTCAACAAACGTCATGCATATTGTTACCCAGGCAGAAATCTTAACAGAACATTTACTAATTGCATAGTATATAGCTTCTGAAGCAAACAAAATTTTAAAAAACAGCACAACTGATTACAAAGTAAACGTCTTTAACTTAATTGAAAATGTAACTTTTAATATAACAATTTGGTATTGGTACTCTGAATCCGCCTTGAATTCTAAACAGCATCTAAACATTACTTAAACACTTAAATTATCGAAAAGATACTGTTTACTTAGACACATTATGCTTAGAAGAGCCCTGTGAAAACTGACTGTTGTAACCTATTCAGAGTACTTAGAATTCCAACTATTTTATTAAAATATTCACTAAATGAGTAAAAAAGAGCCTTTGGTTCTACTTGGGTAGAGATTTTTTTAGTTTTTAAATCAAATACAAACTTGAAAAGAAAAATATTGTTTTTAATTCAAAACTTCCTAGTGTATGTGAATTCCCAGATCACTATGGTTTTTTTCTAAGATATACATACTTATGGGTCTTATTAGCACCTTCAAAATGATGTATCACACCCTACGTGATTCGAAATATGGAAGTAATGCACTAAAATGTCAATTTTGAATAGGCCATTTTACTATTTTTCACTTAAATATGCCCATGCATTTAGAAATTCTAAAAAGTAATGTTAAGGATTTTATGTCCTCATCATTAATTTAAAAACGCGGCATCGGGTAAGATGTGCTTGACTAAAATTTTAAAAAACTTAACATGGAAGCTTCCAGAATTTAAGCGCTAGCGCTATTTGGTGTCAGTATGTAATGCTATATCTACAGCATAAAAACATAAAATAAAAATGGGATGCTAAAAAAGACGAAATATTAAAGCCTCTAGAGCGGCTTCTATAAATTTTTGAAATATATTGAAAATATAATTATATTTAAATTTGGAAGATGAGTATTGACTTGGTAAATTGTATAGGTACATGTCAGGTTGTAAAATATGGTGAAGAAATAATTGTTTATTTTAACACACTGATTCTTAACATTGTATAAGTTTATCAAGGATGTAGATCTAAATCTTAATATTAATGAAGTGCTATTTAATTTTCATAAATTAAATACACTTCAAATAATTGTTTTAATAGCTCTAACAAATATTTTACTATACAAAAAGGGTATACAAACTTTTTTTGTGACAAATAACATGAAATACGTCTTTTTTAAATGACATGACATTTTAGTTGATAACTTTTGTATCCCGAAACATGTAGGGGAATGCGATTCAACACTAACAAGACCGACGAAATTTTTATAAACACATGGGCGTAGTAAATTAAAGAAAATGTGTATATTTATTTGTCAGACATTTATGATTCTTAATCACACTCATAGTATTCTTGGACGTTACATTTTAAAAGTAATTAGGAGTATATAGCTCATTTTAGAGGAATCAAGAAATACGAGCCTTCTTAAAATGTCTCTAATATGAATAAACCTATTGGGACTGAAGTAACTACTGCATGTTTATTTCTTATAAACCATTGTTGTATATTATACGGCCACTTGTACGTTCAAATCCATATCTAAAAGCGGATGTATCGTATCAAAAGAGCTCTAGAAAAAGAGATTAGCTAATAAAAGGTGCCAATGTTGACTTATTCTTAGGCTGCTAGAAGAAACACTTCTGCCTCTGAGAAAGAACATGTAACTTTAAAAGACAGGAAAACAAATATATCTAACGAAAGATTCTTTAATTTAATTTATGGAAACGATGACAAATTAAATTGGTTAGTGTGATTAAATGAATTCTGTCATTTGGTCATTTCTGATCTCTAAAGTCTTAAGACCCACAACTGATATTAATAAGATTCGAGCCCTTGACATACAAGTTTGGAAAAAAGTATTTGGTTACTAAAAATTATTTAAATTTTCGCTTGCTTTCAATAAACAATCGGTGCGACACATCCCAAAGCTTTTTATTTTGTCTTTTTTCAAGCGAAACTAAAAGGAAACCAAATCAAATGATAGTTCATACATACATAATGAAGCGGTGAAGTAGACGTACATTTTGCAGTAGCGCTATAGGTTTTTATTTAGTTTAGAATTGGCCTATGACCATAGGTTCCTGATCTGCCTGTGACCCTTCGTTTTATATATCAGGAACGCGGTATAAAACTTAAGAATCGGATAAGATTGTTTAAAATAAAATATTAAAAACCAAAATTGTAAGGTTCTAGAATTAAAGTTAAAGTGCAAATGCAAATTCTGTCAGTATAGTAGGTCGTAGTAATCAGTTTCCTTGAAAATGAGTAAACATATATATTTGACTCAGTAATTGAGTAGAGACATTAAATATTTTTAATAAAAATCTCTAAAAAATTATATTTCCAAAAATTACTAGTGCGAGTTTTTACTGAGGTTTTGATTATTTCTGTCAGATGATTCACACGTCTTATAATCCATGGTTATCCATGGCATGTAATAACCCAACTGTAAATATTAGCAAGACCAAAATTATGGTATTCAACAAAGGTAGGAGACTCGGAAGAGATGAGAAATGCACATTTAACAATGAACACTTAGAAATAGTTAATAAAACATCTACCTTGGAGTGAAGTTTACCCCTCAAATGTCCTTTAGTGAGCATTTTAAGGAGAGGTGGAAAACTCTAAAGCAAGTGCCGGGCAAGAAGAGGAATTGTCAAATCAAAGACTGAGACTGAAAAGACTAACACTTTTTGAACAAAGACTGAAGAAGTGTCCAACCCTTTGCATAATAGCTTTTAAGTTTTTTAACAGAACAAAAAAGTACCTAAACTAAATATACTTAAGATTAACAACAAATAAATGTTATTAAAATGTAACTTAGTTTCAAAATTCATATCTTAATACAATTGTTAAATTGCAAAACTGTTCACTTGTTTCAACATTATTTTAAATATAAAAATTATTAAAACAATGAAAAGGAAATTCACCCTTTCTTTTTTAACCGTGCACTTATATCAACAATTGTTATTCCCGGAAAATATTAGTTAACTCTTCCTGAGACACCCTGTATAATTATATTTTTAGAACGAAAAATGTAAGTAGAGAAAATACTTATGTTGTTGAATCTAGGTCAAGTTATTATATGCAAAGAAAAACATAATTTCAAGTTCTAAGTTAAGACAAAAAAAATTTATAATTGTTATGTAATTTAAACCAATGGCTATATTTTAAAAAGAAACTAACTTACTAGCGGTTATTGTTCAGTTGATTTTAAACGAAAAATTAGTTCAAACAAAACAACAACACTTTCATACATAAAACGTCGATCAATGCTCATTTGGATATTATTATCTTTTGGATAAACCTGATAGTTTTAATGCATTTTGTAAACTCATTATAATATTATTAATCCTATCATCGAGCCCGACGTTTCCACTTTGTTGTTTATCGCATTTATCAAGAACCAAAAAAATATTAGAACACGTCACTATTGAATACAATTCCAGAACAATACTTTGTTTTCATTAAGCCGAAGTTTAAAATAACTAATACAATGAAACACCTAACATACAGTAATTTCACTTTTAATCGTCTTTTTACGATTCGTATCTGTGTTTCTATAGAACAACAATGCAAAAAAGAAAAAAAGAATACATTTCTTTAGAACATCAGCAATAGCTCATATCGCAAATCTTTACTATCACATTGCAGTGGTGGGGTAATTTGTAAGCAATCAACATTTATGTGATAAAAGAATTTGAATATCCGCATATTATTTTTTCTATACGTATGTATAATATATACATATAATATTTGTCTTTCTATATTTCAGCGAAACACCGAATGATGTAAATCGTTTGCTGCTGCGGTATCTACTTGTAAATGTTTGTATCAGAAGCTTCGTTCTTAGCTGGTTTTAATTCTCGAAATTTTTTGTTTTGGATTGATTTCAATTCATTCAAATTTACATGAACACGAGTAATGAATAAGAACTGGAGCTGGTAACTATAACTTCAAACTATTGAACTAGACTTAGTACTTGGATCAGAGTAATATTACTATTTATTTACAACAACATTCGTAAGAGTATTATATCTATATATGTATATTCTTTGCCTTAAGCTCAAAACTTCTACTTTAATAGAAAAAAATCTTTCTCGAATCTGTAAAACTATTATATGNAACTTATTTTAATTGTAAATTGAATTTCAAAGTATTGAACTAGACTTAGTACTTGGATCAGAGTAATATTACTATTTATTTACAACAACATTCGTAAGAGTATTATATCTATATATGTATATTCTTTGCCTTAAGCTCAAAACTTCTACTTTAATAGAAAAAAATCTTTCTCGAATCTGTAAAACTATTATATGAAATGGTACGATTCCTACATGAGCAGGTTTCCTACCACAGTCGATAAAATTCGATTTCAAAACTTATCTTTCATTGCACTACAAGCCAACAATGTTGACTATGACAGCCAACTAAGAATATACTAAACAATAAAATAATAATATGTGGATATTCTTAAAAATACAATATTTAGTAGATTTTTAAGAGATTATAAAAAAAAATTGCTAACCGAGCATTTTTTAGTGTTTTTTTTATTTTAGATATTCTACTAACCATCGTAAGTTTTCTCAGTTCAAATAAAGAATACTATTTTCCCAGTAAGTAGTTACAAGTAGTTATTTTACTCATATAACTTATGCTCCTCAATCAAGAGCGCCAGGCGCAGTATAACCAAATCACTTCGCTCGAAAAATTATAATGTGTACATTGAGTTTCGATCACAGAATCTCCAGAGTGGAGGGAAGCAACTGTTTAGGCAATTTTAATGTTCAATCCCAGGAAACTCTCAAAAATGCTTCTAACAATACTTTAAAAATGTACACACAAACAAATCAGCAGTCAAGCTTTATATTGGTCTTTCTATAGATGGCAACATTTTAATTATAATAACATCGTTTTGAATATATCATTATATTCTACTTCTTTTTCGTACATTGAGAAATAATTAGATTCATGTCTAGAATATATTATGGAATTCTTCTAAATTTTGTTATGATGCACCATTATATTTTTCACAATAGCTGATAAAGTTATAAATATAATCACTTTTAATTAACATAAAAACTCAGTTGTGATTAATACTGTTTTTAGAAGTATATTTTAACCTTTTGATCTTAGCGTTCACACCAAAGTTTTGATACTTCATAACAAAAATGAAATAATTGACATTACACATATTAATGTATGCTTATTTTATAATTAAAAGACACCAATAGTTTAACTTTCAGTTAGTTGTCTTGATCTCTTAACACGTACCGGCAGCGATAATTTTAATATTTTGAATTGAAAAATTACAAACGCTCACAAAAATTTGCAATAGAAGACTGACTGTAAACGAGTTGTGAGCGAAAAAACAAAGGAATTTGTTTTAAATTGTTTCCATGTAAATGTCTTGAAATATGCAATTTAATAATCATATAAATGATACACAGTCAGACTACATTTAAGATCAAGAAATAAAGTAAATATATATAACCTTTCAGTTAATGTATATTTGAAAGTGACACCAATTGTATTAATTTAAAAAAAAAAGTATTGATAATTTTCTCACAAATTACTGCATGACCGCATATTGAATTATAAAATTAAGCTTTAATTGTTTCAGTCGGCTTATTGTCGTCGTTCGTTATTGTTGTGATTTTTTCCCCATTTCGATTTGTTCGTATAGAACTATCATAGAGTACAATTTAAAACAGGAAAATAATACTTTTCGGTCGAGAATAAAAGCTTTTATGGCATAAATAAGATAAAATATTCGGTGTTGGTGCAATATTGAAACGTAATCTATCTAATATAGTTGGACATGCTTCCATACTATTGAACTTGATCTTATTTATTATATTTTAACTACAGTTTAAAACATCTCTAAAACAACTAAAAGTGAGCAATATTACATAAAAACACTGTAAAAAACTACTTTTAGAAACTAAAAAATAGTGCTATTCAAATTCACTACCGAAATATATATCTTAACAGTTTTTTGTTTTTTGTTTTCTTCAAATTTGGAAAATATTTGTTTAATATATTCTTCCGCGATGTAGAATTTAGCTTTGTAATATTGTTTTATTTGAAATAATACATTTTATATATTTATAAAATATAAAATAATTTTTTGATTCAAAACTGAATAAAATACGATCAATTCGAGATATCACAGATTTTATTATTTTTTGCAAAAACACTTTCTTTCTTTTATTTAATTTATTTTTTTCTATTTTTATTTTGATACATTGTTTTTAGATTAGAGACAACATTTATTAGGAATCTTCTAAACTTTGAAGAAATATTAATTTAAACTCAATTTAATTTCTTTTTAGCGGCCTTTGAAAATTTGTGATATTTGCGAATAAAATACGATCCGTTATGTATATATAATAAAATCTATTGAAAATATCAAAAAAATATTCCTCATTCCGAAAAAATGTCTTTGTTTATGAAAAACAACTTGAAATAAACAACATTTTATTCAATTTTAGAAATATTGTGTGTGTAAAACTAAAAAAATCCTAAAATTTTATTTTAACAAAATTCTATATGCCGAAAACATTATTTTATCATTAATTTATCATTAATTTATCATTTATGTTTTGGTGTGTGGAAACAAATGACCCCATTTTATCATATTATCCAGAAATATATGTTTATGTTGCTTATTTCTATAAGCTGAATATATTATATATAATTTTTGTTTGATATTAATTTCTAAGGAAAGACATTTTACGTTTAAAAAAAAAATATTCATTTTTATAAAATATTAAATTTAATATTTAAAAAGCAGTTAAGCTTTTTAAGGATCTTACAAAATCTACCTTTTCTGTTTCTCAATGAATATCTCTTTTCTTGAACAATATTATTTTTCAATCGATACCTATATTACAAGGCATGAATTCAACTAAGGCGACATACTTAAAAATCGATATTAAATTTCACTCTAATGAATAAAAATCGCGGCATACTCATACAAGGTTGGATTTCACTGTTTTTAATTTTACAATCTAACATAACACATTTTTTACAAGTAAATTCAAAAGAAAAATGCTTAAAGTTTTTTAAAAACGGTTTGAAACTTACAAAATAGAATTTGGTTTTTCAAATTATAAGATTTTTTCTAAATTCAGAGTAAACTCAGAAAAGACAGTATTTTACTCTTTTTTTTTTTTTTTGAAAGTACCGTATTTTACTCGCCATAGGGAGAATATGATTTTGATTTTTAGATCAAATTAAAAGATTGTCATATAATAACATTTTATATTTAAATTAAAATTAATAATATTACGACAATAATAGAGTTCCTGGAAACTAAAATTATCTCATGTCGATGCTAGAGGTAGCCACTTTAGTAGATGCATATTATTAGTTTAATAGATGTGTTTTTTACTATTAGAGGTCTAATTTTGTACAATATTCTACATGCGATCAGTTCAATTAGTGTCAAAATCAAAATTTTTCATTGAAAATATTAATTTTCCCTGAAAAATAAGAAACATATTCTTAAAAGTGTCAAATTAAAATACAAAGGCGGTCAAAATACATTGTGATCAAAAATTAAGTTAAAGAATGAAGATGAATGCGATCACGTACAAGATTAATAAGACTACGAGGAAAGCTCGGTGAAAGGAATGAACAATAGAAATTGTATGAGTTTGGAGAGATAATGATGTTTAGTATAATTAACTAATTAATTAAGATTGATCTAAAAATAAAAGCAACCAAGCCTATAAAATGAAAATATGCTATAAATATCGAAATACATAAAAATTGAATGCATTTCATTTCACAGCTTCGCATTTTAAAGCAATGTTAATGAAAAGAATAGTTTGAAAATGATGGCAATATAATTGCAGTTTTGAACTAATTAACCTGCGAAGATTCAATGAACACATATATTTGTTAAATTCAGAAAACAACAGCCGCAGAAAATTGTGAAGTCAATTATAACAAGCACGGTGTCGTTATATGTAATAAAATCTAACAATAAGAGAATTCACTACACCTCATTAAACAAAGATCAAATTTTATAAATACATTTTCATTGCTTTGCTAATTTTCCTATATTTTAAAAATAAAAATTCAAAAATACCTTTTTTGATAAAAACTTTTGGTCTGTTAGGCGTCATAGCTTATTTTTACCATCTCGTTTTTAAGTTCTCGAATAAAATTAACAGAAATAAAACAAGAATTTCAATTTGGAAAGATTGAAGAAGGAGTTGACTATGATAATAATTCAACAAAATCATTTCATATATGCTTGAAGGTTGTTGTAGTATTTTTATTATCATAAAAAAAGCTTTTGAAAATGACTTAATTTTTAGGAGTATTTAAAGTAGGACATTCAAAAAACTATAACGTAGTTTATATTTGATTATAAAGGTATATCATTTTATTATTTGATACATAAAATGGAGCCACCTAGCTGGCTCTAAAGCTTCACAATATAGAGCCTATATTTATGTTGTAGTTTGTTTTTATTTATGAATTAGATGCTATCAACTCACAACACTTACAATATTTTAAAATCCTTTTTTCTTCTATTTTTGTGGATTTGTTGTATTTATTTTGAATTTTAGTATTTTTTTATTTTTAATTAGACACCCCTATTTTTTGAGTAAGAAAATTTAATAAAATTTAGAAATAATTCATCGCGATGATTCAATATTGATCCGCAATCACTATATTCCGATGTATTCCATAAGATATCTCAAAAAAACTGGGGAAATCATTCCCATCCAGTAACATAAAGCTATTGCCCAGCCACCGAATGAAAACCGAAAAAGATAATATATAAGATAATAGATACAACAAAATTCTTAGATTTAGATTCTGCGCACTCATTGTAAATCTAAATAACATTTGAATTTCCCGCTTTTTATTCTTTCAAATTTTTAACAATTTTGCACCGACCGCTCTCTTTCTATAAAACATAGAGGCGAAAAATCGCCATCTGTCAATGTCGTAGACGCAGACATGTCAGCCGCCTTAAATTTAGGCCGGCTGGTGGCTGACCACATCCCATGACCCTCTGGCGGCTGGAAGGCTTATATTTTACCAAATAGTCCCGAACGGCTAATGGCTTATAATATCAATAAAAACGCCAAATTGTCGGCGGGCTGGCTGACATGTCTGCGTAGACGTAGTCAGATTGAGCTTTGCTAAAATTAAAGTACACTGTGAAAACAAAATGTGTATCAACTTAGCATCGATTTAGAATTTAAAGCTTTGAAATCAAATCGATGTTATTTTGTTTTTTCCAAATATATTAGAGTCGAGAATTGATTTGTACTCGAGTATATTCATGATACACGATCCAGGTCAAGGACCGTGTCCATTTCGACAAAGAAAAAAAACTGTGGAAAACAGATTTTGTGATTATAAAGCAAACATGAGATCATAAAATAGTATTGGAAATTCGGAAATATTCCGGAAATTCGCATTGGAAAAAAGAGTTTCACATTCATGCGAATATACTCGAAAATATCTTATATTCGCATGAATGCGAATGTATACTATAGTTTGTATGATTATCAAGACAAAAATTTACATGCATTCGAATTTCTGAAATAATTTCGCGAACTCAGAAGCTTTAAAAAGGATGAAAAGTGTATAATTTTTTACTTTTACTTCCCAAGCAGAAATCTTATCAGAACATTTACTAAAGATATGCTTAAAAAGCTTCTCAAGCTAACAAAACTTGAACAAACAACAACTGAATACATAGTAAACTAATGTTAACTCTTTAAGAGAAAATGTAACGCTGAATATAACAATTTTTGTTTGGTACTCTGAATCCACCTCGACTACTAAACAGCATTTAGACGTTACTTAAACACAAAATTACCAAAAAATTTAACAAATTTTTATTTAGACAAATTATTCATAGAAAAATTCTCTGAAACTACTTATATCTGTTTTCTATGCAGAGGGCTTGAAATTTCAGCTATTTTAGTAAATTTTCACTAAATACAAACAAGATCCAATGGTTTTACTTAGGTAGTTTTTTATTGGAAGACTAGATTGAACAAAGTCTAACTCAATTTAAAAGTGCATTAGACCCTCTTTTCTGAATTTAAAACAAAAACGCACTTATCAATTATTAACATGAATGGTTAATTCCTATTTCGCCAACTGGAAGATTCAACTAATTGCAGTTTTTCATTTAGTAATATCGCATTCGACAAGAAGTAGCTTGGTCGAGTAGACTTCCATTTCTGTATTTGTATTATGAGCCTCTATGTATTTCAGTTCAAAATGCTGGAATTTTCTTGATTAGAAAATTCGCATGTGCATGCGAGTTTCTAGTAAATCCTTTTTAACACGCATTGGAGAAGAATTTGAGAAGTTTTTAATACTAGTTCAAAAATTCTAGAATACTTCTTGAAAATTGGTTTCAAATGTATTGTAAACCTCTTTTATACCTGATGAAAAGCATAATTGAATGCACTAAAAATATGTTTGTAAGAAAGCTTTCAAACAGGTTTTCGTCCAAATTGTCTTATAAATCTTATAAAAACTAAACTAGTGGTTTGGGCTATTCTGTGGCCTCCCTTCTGTACCCCTGATAACAAAAAATATATCAATATTTACAAAAAAGATATTTATATAAAAAAGAAAAAAGTACCATTTTTTTTAAAATGATAAACGAGAATAGAATAGTAGTTTAGAATGTTAAATATACCCAGTGAGAAATCTTATCAGAACATTTACTAATTGCATGTTTAAAAGACTTCTTAAGGTAACAAAATTGAAACCAACAACAACGGAATGCTTAGTAAACGTCTTATAACTCTTCAATAATTAAGGTAACTCTGGGTTCATCAATTTTGTATTGGTGCTCTGGATCCGCCTTTACTACTAAACAGAATCTAAGCATTTATTAAAAACAAAATTACCAAAAAATTAAACAGTTGTTTATTTAGCCACATTATGCCTTGAAGAGCTCTCAGAAAGCTCTTATATTTGTTTTCTATGCAGNGAATTTCCAGTTATTTTAGTAAATGCTTACTAAATGTGGGCAAGAGCCTTCGGTTCTACCTGGGTAGTGACACACATGTTGTCGAGTAAAAAAGAAAGCTTTTGG
>JXPG01008047.1:692-12991 GCA_001015175.1 Megaselia abdita
TTATCAAAATGTAAAATATGGAAATTTGAATATTTTCTATATTGAAATATCTATAAATTGTGAAGTTTATAACTTTATTCCAGATGCAAATTCTTTGTTACTTTTTTTAATAAATTTTGTTTGTTTTTTTTTTATTTTAAAATATAAATTAGTATTATCCTCAAGATATGAGTTTATAATATTTTGTTGTGTGTTAAGCTTGCATTTAAGGCTTCCTACCAGGTCGAATCTAGTGTCGTTGGAAAGATATTAGGATGAGCTAAATAGATTTGAAAAGTTTTCGAGAATATTGAATCTGCTTTCGAGAAATGACGATTTAAAAATAAAAATTTTTCAATCTCTCAGTATAAAATTTACACAAAACTTGTTCCTCAAGCTCTCCAGTTCAAAATGATACTCATATTGTAATATTGGATAAAATAATTAATAGAATATTACAAATATTATTCCAAAGATACTAAGAAAAAAAGTGTTTCAACCAAAATTATTTTTTAGTGATCTATACCAGGGTTTATATTTTTGTTGTCCGTATTAAATATATTTTATTGTTAAGTTTTGTATTTTGTTTATTTAATGTTTGTGCTTGTTGTAAAAAATATGTTTCTAATTTCATAGGGTATTTGTGAGACATTTCATTTCCTGTTTGATGTCTGATATTATTGTATATTGATCATTTTTTAAAATTATTATTTTTATCTGAACTTGCTTTTGTTGTTAAATAATTTGTTGTTTTCTTAATTTTTACGTTACGTTTTCTGTGACTTTATTTTGTTTTTATTATTTATTTTCTTGGGTATTTATTATTTATCTGACTCGGGATTATTTTTTGTTTTGCCAGGTTTTTTTTGTACTTGTTAAAAATATATTTTTTATAAATCAATTATTGTTGGTTTATCTGAAATGGTGGTTATGCTTACATACTGATACTATGTAATTTTCATAGTAAATGATGGTTAATGGTCTATTAAGACTAGTAAGCTTGCGCTAAGTTACTTCTGACACTATTACATATACGATAAAAACATGAGAAAACAATAATTTCGGTGGCTGGAACATGTATGGCGCATGTTCGATGAAGCCCAAAAAAAAAATGATCAGGAAAATACATATTGTATTGGATGTGTCAAATATTTTATTTGTGCACATAAAATGATGTGATGGTACATATTTGAATGAATGTCGTTCATATTTGATATGCACTTTATGTATGCATTGCATTTTTATACATATTTTTGAATGTGCATGGAACATATTCCTTGTGTAGTTTACATATTTTAAAGTGTGCAATACACATTAAGAACATATGTTTTTCTCAGTATAATGTTCTCAAGTTTTCGCTTATACATATTTTTTCATAACTCTTTCCCACGAAACTATGGCTCCATAAAGGAGGATTGGAAGAACTACCGTACATGAACCGTGCTTAGTTTAAGTCCTTTCTTTAAAATTACTCTGTTTTGTGAATATAAGCCATTGTAGAGGACATTGCAAGACTTCATTTGTTCTACATTTCAATTCCAATTCAATTTCTTATCCAGAATTATATTGACTGTCCTGACCTTACTCTTACCTATTTCTGAAAAAATAACTCTAGGTGATCTCCGTTTAACGTAGACATGCTGCCTTTCTGAGATATCAAAATCTAGTTTATATTCTACACCTTTTAATAGAAATTGTAATAATCTTATTGGTCGAAAGTCTTGCAAGGCTTTTTCAATAACCTAAAACTAAATTCACTTAAGGAGCCAAATGTGGCAGTGATATTATGGTATGCTTACTTGCTATATTTTTACTGTTTTTCCATATCAATGCTTTAGTATTCCTTCTTCTTCTGAATAGAGGAACACTTTTATTTCATCAACATCAAATCGCCAAGGGTGGCGTCCTGTAGTGTATTCGACTCTTACGAATTAACATTCATCACGAAGAATCATCATCACCAACTACAACTACTGAAATAAAAGAGAAGTTCTAATACACTCGTTAAAATATTAGACAGCTCATTCTGCCAGAGGAAAAATTAAAACCGATGTATACAGCTGGTAAACACATAGGAAGCAAACATTCCTTAATATCACTGCTACACATTGAGTCACATTTGGCTCGTTGTGTGATTTAGTTTTAGTTTTTATGTCTGGTAGTATCTTAAACCGCTTTACAAGTGCACTCATCTTTCGAAATCGGATTTTGCTGATATCCGGAAGCCTCTCCTGAAGCATTTCAGCTGATCCTTCGTATTTTTATTTCTCCCAATTTGTTAGTTCTCCAGACTCACATTCCTGTCTATGACGCTCTACAGCACTCGTTTCTGACCTCAAATCATTTAGAACGTCTTTGTATTAAGCAGTGGATCACTGCTGTCGACTTTAAATTCGACAAAGTTCCAGCATCTTAAAGTGCATAGCTATAGGCAGTGAAATAAAATTGAATACAATTATGAAGTCACAATAAAAAACATACATGCTAAAAATGCTAATGCTGGGATTTCAACGGGAGCTGGTGTGCTAGTAGAATTTACTACCTAATTGTAAATATTACAATTTTTTGTAGAAAAAAAGAAGAAAAAAAAGACATTGTCTGGGTTTGAACACATGCGGGTTTTAAATCATGACTGAATAAAGACTAAAATTTCTAATTCGCTCAGTAATATTTATACTAAAAACAAGTGATTTAAGCTATTTCTGGATTAGCAATTTTTACTATTAGTAGACATTTTTAATAAATGAAGTTATTACAATTTTTGTTACTACAATCTAGAATTTAAGTAGTAATTTAAGTTATTTCTTATGTAGTAATTTTTACTACTAAGGGCTTTTTACTAAATATAGTAAAATTTACTACACGCTAAAATCTACTAAAAGTTTTGTAGTAAATTTTACTACTTTATATTTTCTGTGTGTTGTAGCCCATTTCTAAATATATAAATTTGTGTTTATAAGTTTCCAATGGTAGTAGTTCTCATTGTTCATGACGACAGACGGACTGAAAAAAAAAACTAAGACATTGAATATAAGGAGTATTCCCCTAAAAGCTATAATTCTTTGATAAGCTAAATCACAAAGTATACCTATTTAAAAACATCCATTAAGAACTTCAATAAGACATTCTTGTTACCTTTAATAACAAATTATTTCAAGGATGAAGGTAATGTCTTTATTTCCTTAAAAAGCAATTCTTTAAGAACTCCTTTGGTGGCGGAGAGTGTGGGAGTGCGCTAAAGACGAATAATATAAAGTATTTCTAGTTTTAATATTTAAATATTATCGATGGAGATCAATAAACTTTTTTATTACTTTATAAGCTCAAGAACGTGAATTTTATTTCAAATAGTTAACACATGAGGGTTTTTTAATTTTATTTCGAATCAATGGAGGTGTTGCTTCAAGGAAATTGAACTGTTCGTGTCCATAATGCATTTTTGGTAAGGAATTTAAATTAGTTTTCAAACGAAGGGTAATTACGCTATTATAGGTTATTCAATTAGATAAATATACGAATATATTCTAGATCTTAGGACTCAAATTCTACTGAATATAATTAATTACGTATTGTAACCCAAATAAATCAAGCTAGACAGACCTCAACCTATCCCAACATTGTTTGTCTCCCACATAATCAAACTGCCACCTCTTAACCCCATCCACATTATCAATTTGGCTTGAGAATGAACCACTTCCTCCCACACCATTCATATATAGTATACACACCATATACGATACATACGTGCCCATTGCCCAAGACGAAGTCCAACTCGATAACCTAATAAGAGACGAAGTAAGCTTCGAAAGACATTTCATATTTGAAATACGAAATTTCAAACAGAAATAAAAACTGACGTTGGCGCACGTCTCGTTGTTGGTCGACGTCGTCGCTCCTCTCGACCCGTCCGTCTGTCCCACCGTACTCCCAGATTCTTCATAAACAAAAAATTATTTATATTTTGTTTTCTTCAGTTATTAGATTTTGTTAAACGCGAACACATATCATTTCAATTTCTTCAAAACGCTAGCGTTTTAGCAACAGTTGGTTTGTTTGAATCGCGGTTGAAACTGGAACTCATTGAAGATTCGTGGAAATTCATTGAAAATTTAAATCGAAATTGAAACTGAACAGTGAAAGTTTTGTGAAGAATTTATTTGTGTGAAAAAATCATGTTGAAAAAAGTTCTTCTAAAGCCATTGGGCACGAAATGCTCTAAGAAGAAGAGGAAGGTTAAAAGTGGTGGACATCAGGAACAGTCATCATCAAGTGAGGCTTCATTCTCTTTACTTCTTTATTTGATAAGGCAATTTCCAAAAGGGTTGTCGTGACAAAATTCCTAAACAATACAAAGTTACCTCATAGGTGTTATTTCAATATAGAATATGACATCATGTTCTGAAGCATTTGTCATTTTCATTTAGGTTTTCATGAATTTTCGTTCGTTTGATTTTTGAATATGTTCAACTACTCTTAAATTGTGTATTTTTTTAAGTTAAGCGAACGTCTTTTGAATTATGATTTCAAATACCGGCAATATACCGGATTGTCAACGATTCTGATATGATATTTCAGCAGCTGAAAGGTGTTCGGCTGTGGTCTGGTCCGAATTCTAAAAAAGAGAACTGCCTAAGGAGGAGGAGGAGAGAAGCTGGAATTCTAATTAAAGTAAAAGAAGTTCGACCTACGAATTTGATTTTTTTTAAAACTAATCTTAATACTTACGTAATATAATTTATTAAACGAGAGGAAAATCTGTTGATGTCGCTTCTGTGGTTGTTGTTCATGATGTATTTTATAGTTGGATGAAGGGGTTTTGGATTCCTCTTATATAGAGTCAAAAGTATTTGTAACCAAAACCTAAACTTATCACCCCTTTGAACACAATGAATCTCTATGTGAAAGGTGTTCCTCTTTACAGCTAAATTTAAATCTGATCCTTACATATATTGGTTTTAATACCGAAAATTTCTCGAAACTATTTGCTACTAGCCAATGGGCTGTCATGACAGCAAATCATTGCTGCACTAATGAGTAAAAGGAAAAACTTGCTACACAATATCGCTAGTAAAACATGTTTCTGCAAAACACTAAATTTACTACATAAGAGTAAATTTAACTACTTAACAGCGGAATTTAATCTAGGTAAAAAAGAAACTTGAAGTAACCGTCAACGCCTTCACCACGAGGTTAAGAACTGTTCCCATTCACTCATAGAAATGTACAAAACCTAGGGTTGACTATATCCATATTATGGGCTAAATGTAGCCCCCGCTGTTGTCACACCTCTAAAAAGATAGCCTCATTACTAACTTCATTCGTCTGTGGTAAGTACTAAAAGTAGACCTGAGGCATATTGTAAAGGGGTATAGCCTCAGGTGTATTCAGATGATTTTTCTGTCTTAAACTCATACACTCCCTGTTAACATAATGAAAATATCTCTATAACCATTTTTGTCACAGCATCTCTGTCTTCTAATCTTTCCTCTCTTTCTAATGTCAGTTAAATTTAAAATGCTGCTTGAACTTTGGTTGGTTTCAGAATTTCTTCTTGATTTTTATTGGTTGAAAACAAAAAAACTGTGTTACAGATACTATGATTCTAAATTATGGACTAAGTACCTCGTCTATAATTTAGAGTCATCGTATCTGGGGATTCTATATACGTAAACTCCTCTATGACTGTTCAAATCTATAATCGCTTCTTAACTAAAAAAACTCTTGGTTTTAAAACTTAATTCTTAGCTTATCTTTGATAAACCAAATTGATGTTTTCAACGAAACGTCATCCCTCATGCCAAATTTAGACGGTCACAATTGAGTTTGAGAAAATTTACGGATTTACTAAAAAGAGTAAATTTTCTAAAATCAAAATAAAACCCTCAAAACGCTTCACCTCTAACAAGAATGTGTTCAAAATATGAAGCTATCCGAAAATTCCTGTTACGAAATTGCTGATCAGTTTCCTTAATGAATTTTGTGAACGATTTCCAATCAAAGACAAAAATCATGAACGAAATTCTCAAAATTCAGGTGTTCTTATCACTAAAGATAACAATACTGACTGGCTTTTCACTACTCAAAATTGTGTACGGGATTGCAATCTTTAAATTCAAAGATATTCGAGCTTTTTTCAGATAAATTCAAAAATCGAGCGCCCCACGTAGTTATTAAAATATTTTTGTATTCAAATTATTAATTCTACTACTTTTTAAAACAAGCAGGTTTTTCTATAAAAAAAAAAGAAGAGTTTTCAGAAGCATTCAGAAATATTTTATGTAACTAGCGGTTTTTAGTATATTTTTTTAAAATACACCCTGTTAAGCAAACTAGAAATTGATGGACAATCTAAACAAAAGTTCTAAAATGTATCTTAAGAAAAATACTTTCTAAAAAACCACGAGCTTCAGAATGAATCCCGAAAAAAAAAAAATTATGAGTATTTGCTTAGTAAACTATTCAAACATGTCGCCATGACCGCGAAAATCGTGGAAAAGCTAAAGAATAATAAAAAGTAAGAGGTTCCTTTTGTTTTGTCAAAACATCCTTTTAATGTTCACCCTATTCCCAGTGTGTATAGACGCCTTTGCGACACCATGTGTATTTTTTTTATATGTGAAGACGTCTCTGGATTAATTAATTAAAAAAAGAAGGAAATAATTCCTTAAAATATTAAATATTGTAGCTAATCTACGTTTACTGAGTCAATTAATAAATGTTTCATTAAATAAAATCACAAAGTTAATGTAGGAAATGTTCTTACCCTGACAAGATATTTGTTCTTAATATGCATTGCACACTTTAAAATATGTAAACTAAATAAAGAATATGTACTATATACTTTCAAATATGTTATACAATAATTCAAATACCATATACACATTATTTTGATTAATTCTCAACACACATTTATTGAGTAGTCTTGAAATATGTGGAATGTTTGACAACAATAAAATATGTACATTTTTATCAATAAAATGTGTGCAGCATGAACAGAATATGTACTACACAAATAAAATATCTGAAAAAATCATCTTGCCTAGTAAACAATTTCCTCTCTATAAGATTTCTAAAAGAAGGTTTTTCCAAGAAAAAAAAGGTCTAAAAGAAGTCTTATTTCTTTTAAAAGCTACTTTAATAAGTCTTAAAGAAGTTTGAAAGATTACTTTATTCGCGCTGAAGTTGTCTAAAAGAGTTAAGGTTAAGAAAACTTTCAGATTTCTAAACTCTTTGAAAAGAATTCTTTAAGAAACATTAAATCGTTCTCCCAGACAGCTAGATCCTTTCTTTAAGAAATATTTAATGCATCTTTCAAAAGAAAACCGAGTTCTCAAAGAATTCTCATTTCTTCTTAAACATTCTTTAAGAAGTCTAAAAGATTATAAAATTCGTTTGTAAGTCTGAAGTTATCTATTAGAATTATTTTTCAATCTTAAGTGATGTAGAGAAGGCTTTCAGGAAACAATAAAATAAAAAGTTAAATAAGATATTTTGAAATTGGTTTTATATAATTGAATACATAAAAAAAAAGTAGTAAATTTTACTAAAAAAAAATAATGATTTTATTTCAGTTATTAGTAAAACTTACTACATATATGCAAAATTTACTACATCAACTGGGTTTGAACTCATGACTGAACAATAAACGAAAATTTCTCCGTAATATTTACTAAAAAATTGTAATTTCAGCTATTTCTGTATTTCAGTTTTAACTTATAGTGGAATTTTTTACTACAATCTAGGCATTAAGTAGTAATAAAAGCTATTTCTTAAGTAGTAATTTTTACTATTAATAAAAATAAGCACTAATCAAATATGTTTCTAATATTTTGACTACTTAGTAGTAAATTTTACAAGCATAAGACTAGTAACTTTTACTGTTAATATAAATTAATACTGATTAAATATTTTGCTAATTATTAGTAAATTTTACTATCAACAGATCAGTAATTTTTGCTATTAACAGAATATTTTACTAAGTTGAATTCGTTACTAAAACTTTAATCAACTTGTAGTAAAACTGTAGTAATTCTTGTTATACTTTTTATAGTAAATATATCTATTTAAAATTTTACTACAAAATAATAGTAATAGGAACTAATTTACTACTTGCCTAGTGAATGTCACTACACAAAACAGGGATTTTTAAAATTTGCTACACGATAAAATCTACAAGTTTTGTAGTAAATTTTACTACTCTATTTTTTCTGAGTAGTTAAGAAAATGTGAACACTGAGAGATAAATAAGTTTCCATTTCAATTTCAGGGGGTAAATTTAATGAAAAATTTAATTCGTTGAAAAGTTACTTATTCGAAAGTTGAAATACCCGGGAGGACTAGTTTCGTCTTTATTTGTTTGCAATATACCAACAGACAAAAAGTCGATTTTCTCGAGTTTTTTATAAGATATTTCAATTCTTAAAACAAAACAATGATTCTTAAGTCTCTAGAGTTCAATTCAATTATTTTGTTTCTTTTATTATATTTCTTATAGGCGATTTATTTTAGATGATATTTTGCTTGCTTAGAGAAAAATGATTTAAGAGCTCTCAACCAATTCTTTTCTAAGACGAGAAGTCTTTAAGATACTGCACAAATAAAATATCTGACATAATCAATACAATATGTATTTTACTGATCATTAAAATGTGTAGCTCACTTACTTCGAGCGTAGAATATTCATCAATCAAAATATGTGAATAAAAAAAAAAACATTCAGTCAAAAAAGCATGCAAAAATTTGAAGCTAACAACATCTGAAGAATAATGATACTGCTTGGAGTCTGAGGAGAAGGTTTTGCGAATGCCCTGTTCTATCTTGGAAAAGGAGACACATTTTAGGAGAGTACTACTTTGAGGACTTGCAGGACATTTCTGGCATAGGAATAAATTATATTAAGAAATTTATCTGAAATTTGAAGTCAATGACAAAATACAATATGAAAAGTGCCAAATATAAAATTTTGACTAATAGAACAACAAAAGTTTTAAATTTAAGAATATTCTATTTGAGTAGCTTCCCTTACATTTGGCTCTTAAGCGTGACAACTTTGTTTTGTCTATAATGTCAGGAGCAGGAACCTTTTACCTCTCAAGTATTAGTTTGCTTTTATTTTTTTCTAATATACATTCAAATTTTCGAATAGATGTTTTTTCTGAATATTTTCTTTTCCAAGGTGAGCTTTATATTTTCATTAGTCAAAGTAAAATATATTAAATATGCTCGTGAATTAGATCTTCGGTTATATAACGTGTGATTATTCACAAACAGAATATTTTTAAAGCTTCGATGTGTATTATCTGCTTAGTATATGTTAAATTAAACCTTATCACACATCTATATATGTATACTACTACTAAATCACACAACGAGTCAAAGATGACTCAAGGTGTAGCAGTGATATTAAGGAATGTTTGCTTTCTATGTGTTTACCAGCTGCTCTTCTACATCAGTGTTGTTAGTTTTCCCTCTTCCTCTGAATAGAGTCAGTGATGAGCTGTCTGCTATATTAACGAGTGTATTAGAGGTACCCATTTATTTCATCAACATCGAAACGACGAGGGTGGCGTCAGGTAGTATATCCGACTCAAACGAAAGAAAATTTCTTACGAAAAATTCTGACGCGTGCACTGAGGATCGAACTCAGAATCGTCAGACTGGAAGGCGAGAGTGCTAGCACCTACACCAACCAAATATATGTATAATATATGTTTAAAAACTATCTTTTCTGCTTGGATTCTAATAGTAATTTGCAGTAAGTCCCGACAAATATTACCATTCTTTTCAAAGAACTATTTAAGAAATCTTTTTTATTCTTTTCAAAAAAATTAAGATGTCTAAAAGAAGTGGTATGTTTACTGTGGGTCGCGAATTTTCTATTGTTGAGGAATGGTTTTGGTGTGCTTTTACGATGATGTTACATCAATTATGTAAAATGATCATCGTTTATCGCTTTACTATGTGTGTTCCTTATACTAATAAACGACGCTACCTTGATTTGGACCATTCATAGGTTTATGAAAATGATGTTGAGAATCGATTGAACCATACTCGGATCCATGGCGAAAAACAAAGTAGTATGATTACATGAATACCAGAAATGGTAGAAGATTTACCTAATCCAAATAATTGTACAATGGCATGAAAGTTATCGATAAAATATGCATAATTAAAAAAAAAACAAATGAGTTTCCTATTTAAAACTTGAACAAATAAAAAAATAAAATGTAGAATTGACATGCTGCCTAAAAAAGGAATACTGGTGAATACTACTTTCAGACACAGAAGTGGTAAGATTCAGACTTTTTTCAGAATCAAATTTTTATCTCAATTTCGCTTAAGACTTCTCTGATAAAACCTCAATTCCCCATTCCAAAAAGCCCGTCTTAAAAACATAACAATAATAGTCGAAAGTGAATAAAATACATGAATAATCATAAAAACACCTCAGTCATACTCCGTGACAGTCACTGTTCAACCACGTGAAACAGAAACAAACTAGACTAGGTAGTTGAGTAAAATCAACCGAAACAGATCGTGCAAATATTCAATATCGAATGAATTTGAATTCACTTGTTACCAATTAATATCGAGTTGTTATACAAAACTACTTCGTCCAACTCCTCCTACATAATTGGAAAAGTGCCTTACTTGTTTCGCTAAAAAAGTGAACGGGAAAGCTGAAAACAAAAGAAGTGAAGATTCAACTCAAATCATCCAAGTGTAACATCATAGTTTAATTATCACTATCTTCAATTGTCATTGACAATGGAAGAACACGCATCGTTTCCTTGCAAACAATGATTCCATTCTGAATGTTGTTTTGTTCTTGGTTGGAGATAAGGAACCGTAGCGTCGAAGAGACGCGACCCGTCCCGTCGCTTTGTAGAAACAAGAAACGCTAACTGCGAAAGATAAGAATACGATATCTTTTTGTTCTCTTCATTCTCTTTTTTTTTTATTCGTTGTGCTTTCGCATAAATTAGAAGGAAAGCAAATGGGTCTTTAGAGTATTTCTTTTTTAATTTTCTAGATTTTATTTTAATTTGTTGAGGAGTTATTGGGTTGGTTGCGTTTCGTTGTGGATTTCTTGAAAAGAAAATGGATTTTTTTTAAATTTTACTGATATGAAACGAAAAATATTGTATTTAGAAATAAATTAATTTTAAGAATCACAAAATTAGTTTTCGGGAGGTTGAACCCAATTCTCGTAAACCAATACGAAGAGCAAAATAATTGAATTACCACTCTTGAAAAATGTGCAACATATTTTTATGTCCTAATCACTTACACATTTTGTTCGTGCTTTAAAAAAATGAGAACACAAATCAAAGTGAAAAAAAACAACTTGATATTTAAACCTAAAATTGTCAGAGTCGAAGGACACAACGCTGCCTTTACATGAAATTATGTAAAAATTGTATACAATGGGGNCTATCACTTACACATTTTGTTCGTGCTTTAAAAAAATGAGAACACAAATCAAAGTGAAAAAAAACAACTTGATATTTAAACCTAAAATTGTCAGAGTCGAAGGACACAACGCTGCCTTTACATGAAATTATGTAAAAATTGTATACAATGGGGTTTCCATTGATTACCTAAGCTACTTCTGACACTTGCGCTAAGCTACTTCTGACTAAGCTACTATACGAGAGCTGACTTGCCTAGGACATGAAAACTCTTGCTTGGCTCTTCGACATCATGAAAATAAAGTTTGTCTTCCCTTATTTGCCACCCTCGTCGTTTCGATGAAATAACGATATCTCTAATACACTCGTTGATTCTATTCAGAGGAAGGGAGAAAACTAAAGCACTGCCGTAGAAAAACTAATTATTATGTCTAACTTTTTTCTTTTATTTTTTACAAAATCATAAACTCTAGTACGAACAAATATTAAACACAAACATTAACAAAAGTAAACATTTAAAAATGAAAGTTTAAAGAAAAATTCGGGATTTGGGATCTTGTCCTTTTTGGTTTCTGTCGGTTCTTATTCCGGGAATGATTTTCAAAATCCTCGTTGAAGTTTTTTACACTCCTTCTAAGAAGTATTAAAGGGAATGGCGACAAGGATGAACGGTATGGTCAGAGAATCTGACCGAAACGGATTTATTCTATCGTACGGAATCCTTGGGAAGTAGGATGCCTAAGGACGGGCCGTTTAAATAAAACTTAATGATTTGCTTTATAAGATTGATCCTTTTTATTTTCCAATCTCGGATTGGATCATTCGAACTTTTTTCTCTAATTCACTTACCATCACTCAAAGAAATAATTTCCGAATGTTGGTAAATTATTGCGGATTCTTGCTATTTTA
>JXPG01008067.1:1295-14532 GCA_001015175.1 Megaselia abdita
ACAATCTTAAGTAGCTATCGAGTCAAGAAAACCAAACAACAGATACTTTTCATGAACATTTTAAAAAATAGTAAATTGTTTTCTCTAAGAAAGAAAAAAATTGAGATTTAAATTCGCATTCTTCATCGATTTTTCTCTAAATTTTCGAAAAAAGTATTGAATGTTTGGTTTTATTGAATCAAAGGAGTATATGCAAACGGTTAGATACAAAATATTGTTCTTACTTTTTTTGGGAAGATTTAATGAATATAATTCTATTAAATTTTAAATATTGTTTTTTAACTACTACTTATAATAATTCTATTAAATTTATTTTAAGTATTAATTACAAAATTAATGGAGTTTATGGTGGAAATATCAAATCCACCAAAGCAATGTTGTCGGATAAACTGTCATTTATTTTAGTTAACATTTTTTTACACACATTTTTTGTATACATACTTTTTTTACGTGTATGTTTTTTTTTACACTACATTTTGCCCACCCTGGGGTACTTTTTATTAACCTTATGGGTAGGGTCTTAGAAAAGTCTCACTTCTTTTTTCGTAAAAAAAAAGTGGTTTTGAACTCGAATTTAGTTAGCGAATCGATCTAGAGGGAGACATTTTTAAATTTCGAAAGTCGCCAAAAAAGTGGAAAATTCTAATGTTTATTGGATCATTCGAGTAGTATTTCAATAATAAAA
Organism: Megaselia abdita; assembly: GCA_001015175.1. Classification (NCBI taxonomy): domain Eukaryota; kingdom Metazoa; phylum Arthropoda; class Insecta; order Diptera; family Phoridae; genus Megaselia; species Megaselia abdita. The sequence continues at coordinate 1,981 of JXPG01008067.1, forward strand.
CATGCATTTTTAAAAGTCCTAAAAGTTTGATGTAATTTCTTAAATAAATAATACTACAACAAGATTTATTTTAAATTTAATTCTTAAAATGTTTGTAAATGTTTTAAATTTAAGAATTTTACTAAACTCGATTTAAAACAATTTGTTTGAATTCCAATTTTTAAGAAATGTTTTTTATTTTTTATCTAAGACTTTGTTAAATTACATTATACAAAGAATATAAATAATACTACAACAAGATTTATTTTAAATTTAATTCTTAAAATGTTTGTAAATGTTTTAAATTTAAGAATTTTATTATACTCGAATTTAAAACAATTTCTTTGAATTTCAATTTTTAAGCAATGTTTTTTTTTTTTATTTTATCTAAAAGATTTTGTTAAATTACATTATACAAAGAATATAAGGTAAGCCCACTTGTGACATTTCACTACAACAATAGTTTAGCTAATTTTACTATTTAGTTTTTTCGTGACAAAAAGTGTAAATATTTTTCTATTTTGAAAAGTGTATTTTTTATTTAATGCAAAGAAGTTTTTACACATCAAAATATTTTGCTGATCTAAGACAAAAACGTAATATTCCCCTGTGTCACTAGTGCTTTAATTCTAGAACCTGAAAAATGTGCTAGAAGAACAGCTCCATTCTTTTCTAAGAGTGACGCAATAAAAATACAACAAAAAATCCATATTCCTCGAATATTCTGAACCCTAGACAAAAATTTGAAGCCATATAGTATTACCATAGTTTCCCCTGAAGCAAAAATGCAACACTTTGATTTCCCAAGCAAACTAATTGCTCAAACTAATAATTAATGACATGCGATATGTCATTCTGTCGGAAGCAAATAATACATATGTAGAACTGAACATTAGCCGAAAAAAAGTAATTTGAATAGCAAAAGCGAACTAATATTTTCAGCAAACAAATGACATCTGACACATGTCTGTCCATCAGAGCAATTTCATTTCCTTTGAATCGAATCGAAATCCATTTGGAAACCGCAATTTCCTATGTAAAAGCCAAAGCGAATGAAACCTTCCAAACTATCTATCTATATGGTTGAATTTTTAATTACGAAGCCAAAGGAACCACAGTCACTTTACATTACTAAGTATAAATATATTGTTAGGTATATAGGGAAAGCCAGCGTAATCATTGTATACGGCCGACTGACTGACAGTCAACCGATTAATTATGATCTCATTCTGTTCCAGTAGACGTCGGTTGGTCGTCCCATTATAAGCTAATCAACCGCATATCCGTCTACCTTATGGAAATTTAGCATATGAGGCAATTTTCTTTCTCTCCACATGTATATCAGATAGATTCACATGATTACTTCCGGCATTTGCAGTTGCAATGTACGGTTTTCTTATGTTGTTTGTTGTTGATCGTAATCTCTTTTTTCCTACATATAAGGATTGCTAACCGTTCTTCTTATTTTTCTAATCTGCTTATGTAACTCTAAAGAAATGCATTTTTTAGTGGACCAGAGTTTATTTTAATACAATTTAAGAAATATATATTTTTTAAATGGCTGGTTCAATGGTGTCTTCTGTCTTAGTTTCAGTTGAAGCGTTTTCCTTATGCTTCGAATGGAAAATATTGCCCCAAACGCCGGAAATGGTGTTTTGTAAACTTTTTGTCTTGGAAATCTTCGGTTGACCGTTGTTTTCATTATCACCTTCAATATCCTTTTTTCCTTCCTTTTTTCCCATTTTTAAACGTAATCTTCTAGCCAAGGATCCCCTTTTATCCTCGACATGGAAAGATGCTTCGCCTCCAATGGAATCTTCTTTGAGCTCTTCTTCAGCTTTTTTCAAATTGAAAAAGCGTTTGAGCGAATTGGCTTTCTTCCCATTCTTTTTTTCTGGAACTGTGGATTCGGCACTAATTTCCTTTACTTCCACGTTAGATTTAGCAGTTGAGCCATCCGGTTCATCTAAATTCAAGGGAATGCTTTCTAAAGCTACTGTTTTTTCAAATTCCTGAGCCATTGAAAATATACGAGAAAATATATTGAATTGGAAATGAATAAATGATTCTTTTTTAAATGTCAATCTGACTGAGAAATAAATGATACAACATTTATTTAGTTTGTTGATCTAGTGTTTTGTATGGTCTTCAATTTGTTTTTTAATCACGCGATATTAAAGTGGAAATGGTTAATCATTGGTGAACAGAATATCGATAGAATGGATTGGCAATTCACATGAAATATTGGAAGAAAATTGTGATACAATGAAGGGTGAGAAAATTAACAAAATAAGAACATTACTTGAGATTTACGAAACTAAAAAAAAAAAAGTAGTCTAAATTGTAACTCACGAAATTATAGTTAAATAAATCTACACTTTTTTCTGGGCGTATAAAATATTGTGTGATGCAAATAAATGTTAAGATTTATTGTGTAGAAATTAGACATGAATTATATTTTTGGAGGCACAAACATTTTTAAATATAAGTTATCTCTATATGTTTTTCTGATTTTAAGTAAATTGATCTTGAATTTTTCGTATGTAATTTATTTTATCGGATCTTAAAATCTTATACACAAGACTTCTCACCTCAAACTTCAGAAATAGTAAAAATTACGACGGATTCAATTGTATTACCACATAACAATGTAGTGAAACTTCCAAATAGTAGTAAATAATTCATAAATTGTTGAGTAGTAAGATATACTAGAACTACACAGAAAAAATAAAGTAGAAATATTTACTACAAAACTTGTAGTAGATTTTAATATGTAGTAAAATTTACTATATTTATTTAATAAAGTAGTAATATTTACTACAGAACTTGTAGTATATTTTAACATGTAGTAAAATTTACTATAATTAGTAAAAATATCTGTTTTACGTAGTAAAATTCACTACGTAATTAGTAAATTAATTGTAAAATTTACTATTACTATTATTTTGTGGTCAAATTTTCTATAAATAGATAAAAAGGATAGCAAAAATTACTTAAATTTTACTACTGAGTAGTTAAAGTTTTAGTAAAATTTTCTATTAATAGTAAAAAAAACTCATTTTGCGCTAGTANAATTCACTACGTAATTAGTAAATTAATTGTAAAATTTACTATTACTATTATTTTGTGGTCAAATTTTCTATAAATAGATAAAAAGGATAGCAAAAATTACTTAAATTTTACTACTGAGTAGTTAAAGTTTTAGTAAAATTTTCTATTAATAGTAAAAAAAACTCATTTTGCGATAGTAAAATTTACTAATATGTAAATAGTAAAAATATGAGAAAAAATATTTAATCAGTAATTTTTATTAACAGTAAAAATTTATAAAAAATAAATACTCTTGTAATAGTAAAATTTACTTCTAAGAAGTCAAAATATTATCAAAATATTTGATTAGTGTTCATTTCTATTAATAGTGAAAATTACTACTTGCGCTTAAATTACTACTTTATCTCTAGATTGTAACATACAAAATAGTAATAACTTCATTTAGTAAACATTTCTTAAATTACTATTTTTTTAGTAAATATTACTGAGCGAAATTATAGTTTTTCATTCAGACATGAGTTCAAACCCAGATGATGATAGTTTTTTTTCGTTTTTATTACAAATTGTAGTAAATTTTGCATATATGTAGTAAGTTTTACTAATAGTTGAAATACCATAATTATATTTTTTTTGCAGGTATGAGTTCAAACCCAGACAACGTCTTAACTTAATTTTATGCTTGTTTGCTTTTGATTGTGACTTCATATTTGTATTCAATTTTATTTCACTGCCTATGGCTATTTTAAGATGTTGGAAGTTAATTTTAAGTGTTCGAGTTTAAAACCTGCCTCAAACGTTATTTTTCCAGTAGAATTTTACAAATCTTAACAACTTAATAAAATAAAAAAAAAGCATAAATTTTAATTACAAATAAACCAAAAATAACACACAATTTATTTTTATAGCAAAATTTACTACTTTTTGAAAAATATAAGTAAAAATTATTAAAATGTTACTATTTTTTTTGACTACTGAAGTAATAGATTTTTAGTAAAATTTACTACTTACTTTTTCTGTGTACTAGAATTTACTACTTTTTACAACTTCAAGGGAAATTCTTTGGCAGTAGAATTTTTTGTTTATAAAAACATCGGTTTTTTGACAACTTGATTAGTAAATTTTACTACAAAACATTTTTATCAGATTTCGCTTGAAATAGAAAAATAGCTATTGCAGTAAATTATTCTACAAATAAAGAAATCGCAACAAATAGTAAAATAGTTTCTTTTTACTACAAAATTACCTTTTTTTTAATCTTGTTGAATGAATGAATTTTGTAGATAGAGAATTTCACTAAATGTCCACTGACACATTTTTTTTATTTCAAGTAATAAAATAAACCAAAAGTAGTAAGGTTTACTATAGAAAGAAATAAAGTTCAAATTACAAAATCTTCAAATATTTAGTTTTTTTTTTTTTGCTTTTAATATGCTACAAATAATTTGTGTAAAAGTCATAAGAGAGGCAAATTGTTAATAATGTAATTGTAATAAGTAGTCTATACAATAAATGAGTGTCGTAAATATTTTGTATGTGCATAACATATTTATAATGTATTTTTTTTTTGTATTATATTCACAACATTCAGATGATTTAATTTTGAATGGAAGGGTAAAACAAAATCTAGAAAAAAGAAAGCAATTCACACACACAATAACTAAACTAAATCATACAACGAGCCAAGGTGTAGCAGTGATATTAAGGAATGTTTGCTTCCTATGTGTTTACCAGATGCTTTTCTACATCAGTACTGTTAGTTTTCCCTCTTCCTCTGAATAGAGTCAGTGATGAGCTGTCTGCTATTTTAACGAGTGTATTAGAGGCACCCTTTTATTTCATCAACATCGAAACGACGAGGGTGGCGTCATGTAGTATATCCAACACACACGAAAGAAAATTTCTTACGAAAAGGAAGGCGAGAGTGCTAGCACCTACACCAACCTACTACCTAAATATTTGAGTCTAACAACTTCTGAAATTCACAGCTAAGTATTTGAATTTCAAAAATAAATTCATTATATTCATTTTTATGTTTTTTATTTAATAGAATGGTCCATGAAAATGGCGCATTTTTCGAAGCTTTTTCTCCTCGCTAGGTTTGTTAAATCTTGACTTAACTTTATTTGTTTCAAATTGTTATAATTGTAGCTCTTTACGGTTACGAGTTACTAAATATTTCTTAAATTTTACACTAAAAAACTTAAACCTCTCATTTACGAATAAGTATATCTTGAAAATATTAACAACAAAATTAAATATTTAGAGTTTTGATAAAGGAACTGTTTTTGGAATTTGGGAACCTTTCAAAGCTCCCAGTCCAATTCTAGATACATTCTCGGGCTAATCACAACATTTCCTGTTCGAGGATACTCATGTTTCATAGGCTTCTAAAAAATCAAAAATCTATGATAAAAAAGTAAATTTAAGAAACCTACACTACAAATTTTCTTAAAATCAAATTCTCCTATTTGTATAAGGAACAAACCTACAACCAGACAGATACCTTAAGTTCGATTCCCACTACCAACGTCAGAATTTTTTAGTATTCAAAACCATAAAAGGTCGTGCCAAGACCTAATATATCGTAGACATATTTCATGAGAAATTCATGATCATTTACTAAGATATATTAAGAGTTCCAAAGACTAAATAACTTAACACGAATACCTTAATACCTAACCACAAAGTGAAGCAATCCATTATACCAAGTGTCAAAAATATTTCCACAAAGGATTTAATTTACAGCTGGAGTCCTGAAGGGCATCTTTCATCCTCATCCAAATATGTACATGTGAATGTAATATAAAATATGCATAGAAGAAATCCTGCACACTCTGTCTTTGTCACGATTCAATTGAATTCCTATATTCCACATAATATGTTATATAGTTTAGAGAAACGAAAGGAATGAAGCGAGCAGAAGGATGGATATAATAAGTTATGGTGTCCTTTTGGTTGTTGGTTCAAGGAAACGACACGAAAAGAAAACGAAGCTATTTATTCAACCCACCTACCCCAAACTTATATAGGTTAGGCTTTTCTTTCTCTTTCGCACTCGTAAATTGCATAAAAATTAAAAATGGAAATGATTTCTCCTTTGGTCTATTTACATAAATTTCCAATTTAAAACCATTTGCTTGTGCCAACTTTTCGTTCGGATACCGCGTCCTTTCCTAAGGACAAAAGGATAACACAGCCGTATGAAAGTAAATTAATCGGATAATTTGTTGAATAGAATTGAAGGAATTGAAAGAACAAAGAATGGAAAACTTTACTCAACATAGTTAATTTAGTAGTTTCTACTTTGTACCTTTCGATTGCAATAAAGACTCATCAACCTTGGCTAACTGGTCTTCATGCAACGAGTTTATCGACGGTAAAGGATTTATGCTCCACTTTTGAAAAGTTTACGACGAGCAAGAAAGAATCTTGAACCCTTTATGATGTTTTAAGGAAAAGTTGAAGGTGATTTTAATGAAAAACTATTTTAAAAGTTTTTCTTGGTTGAGAATTTAATTGAAAAGAGGAACACTAGTCGGATTTTAAAGTTACTTTATAGAATTATTTACTGGTTTTTAGTTAAAGGTTTTTCTTTTGTGGTTATTTTTGTGAGGCTTTGTGAGAATGTTGGCTATTGTTAAGGGACTTTGACAATTGAATGAGAAACAATTTCGCGACAAAACGGGAAATATTTTCTGGAATTGAATATTATGCTCCCCGAATAACTCTCCCCCCCCTGAAGTCCCAAACAAATACTCACTTAAATATTCACTCAATTAAAACACTCACTCAAATATACCCTCGCTTAAAGAAATACTCACTCAAATAGTCACTAACTCAAACACGCAGTCTCCCTTTTAAACACACACTCACTCAAATACACTGTAAATCAAATATATTTAGGAGAAAGGATTAACTCGGGAGAAATTATATAAATTGATTTGATTTGGGGAATAAATATTTATATTCCTTAATTATTGTTTTTTTTTTTTTTTTACATTTTATATTAAGTTTTTTTTTTCAAGTATATTGATTTCATTTTTCATTTTAAAAGTTCTATAATTCGTTATTTTTTTTTAAATTTTTGTAAAATTTTTTTTTTTAATATTATTTTAAAAGTTTTTATTTATTTTATTTTGTTTGATTAATTATTTTGTTTTTATTTGTTTTCCTGGTTTTTACTTTTTTTTTATTAACTTTTTATGTTAATATTTAACGTTTGAGTTGTAAAATTTCTTGCAATAAAAAAAATTACTAATTTTTCAAAAGTTTCTTTTTTTTATTTGAGGTGTTTAGTTTTATTACGAAGTTTTAATTTGGTTTTTAATATTTTTTTTTTCGAAATTTGTTTTTAATGTTTAAAATATTTTGTTTACTTTAACTTGTTTTTCTTTTTAAAATGTTTAGTTAGTTAGTTTTAGAAATGATATGCTACAGTTTTGTTTTATTTTTTGTTAATTTGTTACTTAAGATTTCGTAGGGATTATTTGCTTCGAAAAAAGCCTGTACATTCGACTGGTCCGTCCGACTGTATGTTTGATCTAAAGCTTTTGTAACGCAGATTTTAAAATTTTGTTTGAATTTAGTTAAGAAAATCTTGTCCTATTCTTCAGTTTCAATCCGCGTTTTAAAGGTTTTTGACTACCCTTGTCGAGGGGGAAGTATCTCTTAAAATATATAAATATAAATACATTATTTTAAAAATTATAATTAAAATATCGAAATATAAGAAAATATCATATTTTGTCATCAAAATATAAGAGTGTTTTCAGTCTCTAAAATGTATTAAAAATGTATTACTAAAATGTATTAAAATATTCAAAATGACATTAAAATATCCAAAAATATATTACAAAATTGTATAAAAATATACAAAATCATATCAAAATATCCAAAAATAATTTATAATTTCAAAAAATATTGAAATATTCCAAATCAAATTTAAAAATATAAAATCATATCAAAATATAAAAAATTATATAAAAATATACAAAATCAAAAATATTTTAAAATTTACAAAATTATATTAAAATATAAAAAAATATTTTGAAATGTTAATGTATGTAAAAATATCCAAAAATATATTACAAAATTATTTTGAAATATACTATTAAAATAAATTAAGATATCATAATTATGTCCTAAAATATAAGAGCGATTTCCCTCTCGCCTTAATCTAGATTTTATTTTGCTTTTTTATTATTATTTGAAAATGTCAGGATTTAAGCCTGAGATAAAAAGTCTAAATACTAAGTAAAAATATTCAAAAATATATAAAAATATATAACAATTTACAACAATTTATTAAAATATAAATAAGATATCATAATTATGTCCCAAAATATTAGAGTATGATTTCCCAGTCGGATTAATCTAGATTTTATTTCTCTTTTTTAAGATAAAAATTATTTGAAAATGTCAGGATTTGAGCCCGTGATAGGATGTGTTACACACATTAAAATATGTAACCTACCTATGTATGCAAATTGTATTTCATTCATTCTTTTTTTTTTTTTTGTAAAATTTTATATTTTGTTTTTAAATAAGAAAAATCATACTCTTACTGAAGAGGAATACTTGAAATCAGTGATGAGCTGTCAACATCGAAATAACGAGGGTGGCGTTAGGTAGTATATCCGACTCACACGAAAGAAAATTTCTTACGAAAAATTCTGACGTGTGCACTGAGGATCGAACTCAGAATCGTCAGACTGAAAGGCGAGAGTGCTAGCACCTACACCAAACAACTACGATATGATTTAATATAATTGATTAATTTAATATAACTTGTTAGTTTTTATAATTTTGAAGGTAGTTTTGGGTAGGATTATAGGAAATATGGGCACAGTTGGAAGAGGAAGAAGTCAGGCTAATGTTAAGTGAATTCTAACAATTCGAGCTGAAGAACGCCCGGACGGATGGACAAAAAATTATACAATTTTTTTTCTAAAACTTGAAATTTTTTCGTAATTTTGGAGAGTGTTTAGTTTAGTTCCTAAATTACAATTAGTTGTATTTTTTTTGCTGGTATATTTGTTTAATTTGTTGATAATTTTGTTTTAAATGTTTTTTTTTTTAATGTAATGTTTTTTTGTTCTTTTTAAAAGTTCTGAAGTTAGAAAATAATGTTTACGAACATTTCAATAAATATAATACTTTGTTTTGTCATTATTGAATAAACAAAGTATAGGTAAGTTCTTTTATTTGTATAATGCGTTAGAAAACCGGAAAATCGTTATGAAAATTCTCAAGGTTTGACTGTGAATAAAATTATTGACTAATTTCTTCTTAAATTAAGCTTTTGAAGATATTTTATGGATATGCCTTAAAGAATTTGAGTTTTCTGTGTCCTTACAATACCCCTCACTGTATACTGTAATTAATTAATTAATTCAAATGCTCAATTTTATCTGAAATTATATGACAATGAGAAGTTTATACGGTCGCAGCTTCTTCTTTCCAACATTTACCACTTTGTTGTTCTAAACAAAAAAAAAAGGACTCTCAAAAGTCTTGCTTGTTTGTTCATTGCCTTTCAAGCTGCTCCTTCTAATTGTTATGTATGAAATACATAATTTTAAAGTCTTCTTCCGACCCAAATACAATTACTTAGAGCTCATAAAAACCTTCTTCAAGCTAATTACCCCAGCCACCTAATTGAATCCGATTAGTTCAGTTTACCAGTCTAATCTTTTTATACTTTGAAACCAGAATAATTTACCATACCTTAAGATAACGCAAAAGAAAATAAATAGAAAAAACTACAACTGACAGTGACTATTTGTAAAATAAATTAAATGTCTTCCTTCAATTTAAAAAGATAATTGAAGAACATCTTCACTCCAAGTATCACGAACAAGATGAAAATCACCTTTTTCAAATTACCCGCCATCCTATTAATCACTTTAATTAAAGTTGAGTCAAAGAGAATCGCTGCAGAGTATAGACTTATTATCCAGCGAAGACAAATTTGCAGTAATAAATCATATCAATAAATTTCAACCCTCTTGTTCTAGATGGAGATTTCTAGAGCGAAATCCATAAATAACCTTAACTGCTCATAAATAACAAGTAATCTCTTCGAGGCCCAGGAGGGATTCCGAGGAACCACTTAAAAGAGCGTCATTTAATTATAATATAGGTTAAGTATACGCAATGACGTTTTGTTGAATTTCTATTCACTCTAAAGTTCCACATAAAAAATAAATCACCTTGAAAAACACTCTTATGCAAAAAAGAATATTACCAAAATAAGAATTCCATCCTTGAATTGATGAATCTTTAATAGGACAAATGAACTTCCCCGTCTATTATGTGATTCACTCAAGGACCCCAGTGAATAGGTATCGTATCTTCCAACAAACAACAATGCTGCCTGAACAAAAGAAGCTTCTCTTGTGGCAATTCAATCATTTTCTATTTTATTTTCCTTCTTTCCATGACGATGAGGAAAACGATTTTTCCCAGATAGTGATACAGCAAATCTTTTATTTAAGATGTTTGTCACGTTGAAAATTTATTTTACAGTCAAGGAATTTGATTGACTCTGAGATATTTTTCGGAGATATTCCTAAATCATCTGTTAACTTTTGTGAACATTTGCATCACATGATTGACATAAAGAGTGAATATGTTTTTTTTCCTTGGCTTATTGAGTCGACGGTTGGGGTGACTGTTGGGTTGACAATATGTTAGTGGATTGAAAAAAGGATGAGATGATTTTGTAGAATGAACGGTATAAGAATAAAATTTTCAAATTAAATTGATTTCCTTGTTGCAATTTAACTTTTGTAGGATATTGTCAAAGATAAAATGTGTTTCAACCAAAGCTTATATTCAAACCCAAAATATAGGTTTAGATCCTAATGATATATTAACATAAAGATTTTATCTTTCCTGAAGGTATGTGATTAAGAAATTTATGTATCCTAAGTGGATTCACAAACCATTACAGTCATTTAAGTCACACTTTACTTAAATAGAAAGATACTGATATATTTCTTAACACATATTTTCATTATATTCTAAAAATATTAAATGAGCATGAAATATAAAATAAACGAAATTTAAAACACTGCTTAGAAATATATCTATCTCTTTTTTCAGAAACAATTTCTGACAACCAATCAAATTGCGTGTTTTTCAATATTCATTTTTTGACACGTTTTGAATGGCTGGAGTCAGACTTTTCTTAAAAAAAAGATATTATTATAAAAGACACAAATTCAAATATTTTAAATATGTTCTACAAATATTAAAAGAAAATATAATACAATACATATGAAGAGACTCTTTTCCTTCTACATAAGAGTCATCAAGAAAACAAAAATTATTAAGTTTTATGAGTCTTGTCTTTATTAAACAAATCTTAAAATTTACATTACAATGTAAACGAGTATATATTCTTATCACTACTTTTCTGATAAACCTTTCAGTCTACTAAAACAAAAGTTGTGATTAAAAAACAACAATATTATTAAATGGTGAGTGTATATTGATAGGTTGCAGTTGAAAGGCAATATGGATTGGTGAGGAAATGGAAAGTTTTGCTATTGTCTATAAAAAGATTATAAAATGAGGGGAATTTTGTAAAACTCATAAAAATTTATTTCAATTTGAATTGCAAAATAAATCCATAATTCAAATCACTCAATTTATATTACATGATTGTAAAACTGTAGACTTAGCCTCAGCTGCCGAATAACACCATCTAGTTGGTGACGTCTGTCAAGCTGAGCACTATAACTATGAGACAAACATCTGTTCTTGGAACGTGAGAACACTTCATGGGAGGTTGCAAGAGTTCAGGATGATCTTACCGACTTATAAAGCGGACATCACTGCCTTGCAAGATGGAACGGAAAGGTTGAGTTACAGGATAGAACTAAATACCAGTAAGATCTCTATTACAGCTCGGAGTTGGCTTTGCCGTCAGAAACAATGTGTTACTCGATGGATGCCTATCAACAAGGACATCTTCTATGACCATATGGGAGCTTTCCTGCTTATGACCTGAAACTGGTATTAGGAGACTTCAACTCGAAAGTGGGACACGAAGACAACTTGTTAGAAACCATACGAAAACACAGCTTGCATATACCAACAAAATTCCCAAAATATTTAAGAAGAAATGAGAATTGTATAAGAACTCTGATCTCTTTTAAAAAATGTATTAAAGATTTCTTAAAGAAAGGAATTGGCTGTCTGGGAGAACGATTTAATGTTTCTTTAAGAATTCTTTTCAAAGAATTTAGAAATTTGAAAGTGTTTTTAACCCTTCTTAAAGAAGTTTTAAAAAGAGCTCTTTTAGATAACTTCATCGTGAATAAAGTAATTATTCAAACTTCTTAAAGTCTTATAAAAGTAGCTTCTCGGAGAAATAAGACTTCTTTTAGATTTTGTTTTCTTAGAAAATACTTTTTTAGAAGTCTTAAAGACTTTTAGTTCCCAGAAGCTTTCTCAAGATTTGATATACATTNAGATAACTTCATCGTGAATAAAGTAATTATTCAAACTTCTTAA
>JXPG01008069.1:912-11446 GCA_001015175.1 Megaselia abdita
TTTTTTTTTTTTCAAAAAAAAACCTAAAAAAAGCAAGGGATGACCACTGTTACATTTTTTACTATTAAGACCCACCGAGGATGTTAAATAAATTCCTTTAAAAATTTAATGAATTCCTTTGAGTTTTAAATAAATTTCTTGAAAATGATTTCTTAAAAGAAAAATTTATTAAAAATACAATAAAATTAATTAAATAAATGTTCTTTGAATTTTAAATATTGTTCTTTGAATATTAAAAGATGTTTTTTTAAAATTAAATAAATTTCTTCAGTATTAAAAAAAATTGTTATTTTTTTTTTAAATTAAAAGAAAAATATAGGTTAAAAATTAAAATTAATTTCATTAAATTTTAAATTATTTTCTTTGAAACTTAATTAGAATACTAAAAACAAATTTAATAAAAGTAACAAAAATTTCTTTGATTTAAGAAAATCTTTGAAGATTAAATAAATTTCTTTAAAAATTAAATTAATGAACTTCTTTATAAAATAATCTTTGAATTTTAAATAATTAAATTTTAAAAATGTTCCATGAAAATTAAATGAATCTCTTTGGAATATTAAACAAAAAATTAATTTCTTTTTAAATAATAATTTTATCTTAAATAATGTTCTTTGAAGTGAATTTATGAGAGTATTGAAAAATGTTCTTTAAAAATTAAATGAGTTTCTTCGATTTAAAAAAAAAAATTTAAACAAAAATATCTAAAATTTAAATGAAATTTAAATTAACTTCTTTGAAACTTAATCTTTTTCAAACATTATTTGAAAATCCAAACAAAAAATTGAAACTTGAGTGAAATTCTTCAAATTTTAACTATTTGAAGAAATCGAATTAATGAAAGTGTTCATTTTATTTAAATAATAAATTCTAGAATTTGATTAATAAGTTTTGAGAAGAAATAACATTAAACTATTCAGCAAAATTTTAATAATGCTAAACAGCCAATCTTTCACAGTTGTTTAGGAAACAAAATCTTGAAGATTTGTTGACAAATTATTTTTTGTGAAGGTAATATAGGAATCAATCGGATTGTAAAATTACCATCAGAACCACGGAGGATCTTTTGAATTAAAAATTGGAATGAAACAAAAAAATATTCTTGGTGGAAAGTATTTGATTTTATTTCCACACACAAAGCCTTTGTAAACCTTTGCTTAAAACAAACAAAACAAATGAAAGTATGAATCAAACGAAAATGCTAATAGCTTTAAGATTTACAAACATTTCGATAGTTTTCACCTATTTTTCTTGTAATCATAATATTACTGGAAAAATACAAAGTAAATAATAATCTACCTAAATCTAGATTCCAAATAAATCACGTTCCGCACCAAAATAAATAATCCTCGAAGTGCACCAGTTTATATTTCAATCTAGAGCATACCAAAAAATCCTCCTTAAATACACATCTGAAAATTTGTGTTGTCGGTGTAGTTCCTGCTCTCGTTCTCATTCTCCTTCTCTATCTAAATACCCAGTGCCATTACATTCTATCATAATATTTAAAACCACACTAAGCTATACCAACTACCACACGATAATCTCCTTTTTATCTCTCAACCAACTATGGACCCTTTCTATGTAGTGTAAGATTGTGTCTGGTGGTATTGTACGGTACTGCTTCTGCTGCTGCTTCTTTCTTCACTGCTATCCAGGAGTAAAAATCTCGAAAGTTGGATAAACATTGGTTGAATTGTGTTGAGTGGAGTGGAACAAAAGAAAAATTTCATTTTAAGCTTAAAATTTATTATTACAATCTTATTTTCGCCTCGGCTGTATAGATGGCTATAAAAGCATTAAGGATGAGGTGGTGAGGTAGGAAAAATCTTAGAAAGAGAATGAACACAAAAAGATATAGGCGAATTAGGCAGGCAAGGTATAAAGGTAATCAAACCAAGCAAAAGACCGAAAAATTTACATAATTTCCTCGTTTCAAAAGGAGTTGGGTAAACAATTGCGGAAGCTGGTTTCTTTAGACTATACTTGCTTTGTATTTACCATAACCGAAAGATAATAACAATAAACGTAGCATCGTTTATTGTATTTTGTATTATAACATTGATCTATGGAAGGATACGCCTTTTCTCCTCAAGTGAACACAATAGAAAACCGGAAGACAAAAAACAACTTTGAATTTATGAGAAATTCAAAATCAAAGTTAAAAGTCTCCATTGTAATGATGGCAACAAATCTTTCAGATGCAATTATGGGTTGGAAGAATTTAAGAGTTTGTAAAAGGTCTTAAAATATTTTTTTTTTATTATTTTGGGATTCATTCCAATTAAGGATATTTATTTATTGTGTTTTTTTTTTATGGACTTTATATGGAAAGGTTTTTTTAATCTTTGGCGATCTTGCCTGGAGATTTTGTATCTTTAAAGTTTGTGAATATTAAAAATATCAAATGCTGAAATAAAATGTTATATTTGTTATAGAAAAAACAGCCAGAAGTTTTTTTTTTATCTTTGGCGATCTTGCCTGGAGATCTTTTTTGACCTTGAAGTTTATGAATATTAAATATTTCTTATAGAAAGGACAGTAAAGCTGATTTTTATGGACTTGACATGGAATTTCTTTTTCTATGTGTTCTCATATTCAAGTGGTGTTCTGATAAGGCTGTGAAGGATGCATTCGTGTAGAATCTGCAATAGCGTTTATGTCATCGAATTCTAAGTTATAACTGACGGGTTTTGTCATTATATCGAACATTGCATTCATTACAAGAATTTCGTAGATGAGGACAGATGTGCCGGATTGAATGTTAGCCCTTGATTTTACTTAACAAATCTTTGCTGGTTTTTTGATTATATGTTAACAATTGTATTGTTCCAAGTTTATTAAACAATTATTGCACTTTAGATAACATAGGAATATTTGGAAAACGACATCTCATTAGTTGTCTCTCAAGAGGAATATTCAATATTTTTGGGGTTCTTGAAAAATCGATTGTAAAATTATTTGGGATAGTTGTTAATAATAGTATTCAGATTCAAAAGAAAGAAAATTCTTTTCAAAATTCAGTATAAATTCAATTGTCCTTAGAAACAGACTTTATTAGATAACTTATTTGTAAGTTTCCTTTGAATTGTTTTAAATGTATCCTAATTGTTATTACTTTCTAGAGAATACATTTATCCTGCAAATAAATAGGATCCATTTTCATTCTTTCGTTATCTTTATCTTCGGACTACAACTTAAATAAAGAAGTTTACTTTCTAATATCTCTTCGACTTTTCTCTAACTTTTCGAAAAAGTATAGAATGTTTGTCTTTCTTAACTCAGAATGAGTATCTGAAAACGTTTAGAAATCGAAAGTTTTTTGATGTAGATATAATCTTAAGTAGATATTGAGTCAAGAAAACTAAACATCAGATACTTTTCATGAACATTTTTGAAAAATTTATGAAAAATAGTAATTTGTTTTCTCTCAGAACGAAAAATGTTAAGATTTAAACTCACACTTTTCATTGATATTTCTCTACATTTTCGAAAAAGTATATATATACGCTTAGATAAAAAAATATTGTTTTTTTTTTTTTTGGGAAAATTTAATGAATATAATTCTATAAAATTTAATGTAATAAATTTTAACTAAATATTTGTTTTTAAATAATTTTATAATTCTATAAAATTTTCAAATTAAAATTTATCTAAAGGACTTGATGGTGGAACTATTAAATCCACCAAAGCAATGTTGTCGTATAAACTTTATATATATATAAAGCCATTTATTTTACTTACAATTTTTTTGAAACACATTTTTTTACGTGTATGTAAAAAAAACATGTTTTAATTTTTATTTGCACAAATTTAGAGAAGTTGACTTTCTAATATTTGGAGACAGTTCATTGCACATAATAACACCAAAAACGAAAAAGCTTTTAAAATGTTGGTCGTATTCGAAATCTGGAACCACAATGTTCAAAGTTGATTGCAAAAAAGTTTATTCGTCAAAAAGATATTGCAGTTTTTTAGTCTTGATAATATTGAACATGAACATAAGAAGGTGACATTGAAGAAACTCACGAATACCAACACCAAAAATGTTGAAAGATATGAGCATATTAAGATGTGAGTGATTTGACTAGGACTTAACGCTTGACTTATGACCTGAGTCAAAAATTAATTTTAAAATATGAAATAGCATCCATGAATTAGGATCCTAAAAAAAACTGAAATAACATCCAACAAAAACTAAATTATGTCCGAATTTTCGGATATTACAACATGAAATAACATCCGATGACATTGAACCCGAAAATGCGAAATAATATCCAGAAAAATCAAACATAGAATTTGGATGCAAATTCATCCAAATAAAATGAAAGAATACCCAACTTTTTTTCAGAAAAAGAAAATAAATCGAGCCACACAAATAATTCGAAAAACTCTAAGAAACTTTACTTTTATCTGTTGTTAAGCAAAAATACATAAAAATTTAAGACAATATAAATATATATTTGATGAAAAAGTTTCACATAATATAAAATAGAATCGAGAATAAAAATAATTGAGAGCAAAAATAAATTCTTAAAAAAAATAATATTAAACTAAAAAAATCATTTATTCATTTTCCTTCATTCATTTAACACTTTTTATAAATATTTAGAATTCAATTTAATTTTAAAAATTAAATGTTCCTTTACAAAAAAAAAACTCTTTTTTACTTTTATTAGGAAAGTGTATATTAACTTTCGAGATGAAATGATCCTTTTACTTACATTTATTACTTTTAAGTTAAATTAATAAAATGTTCCTTCTTCTAAATATATAAAAAAAGTTTCATAAATAAATTAATAAATCGAAAATCAAACAACATTTTCCTTTTACAAAATATTAAAAAATTAATGATAAATATTTAGAAAAATGTAAATTCTATTCGATTTTCAAAACAAAATGTCCTTTTTACTAATTTTTGAAAACAATTTTTTTTTATATTTTGTAAAAGGAAAATTTATTTTGATTTTCGATTTATTAATTTATTTATAGAATTTTTCTTTAAAATATTTAGAAAAAGGAACATTTTATTTTCGATACTTATCGTTAGATAATTACCTAAAGAATTCTTTTTATTTTTGAAATAAAATATTCCTTTTAATAATTTTGTTATTCGTTTTTTTCAGTATTAAGAAAAACCAAATGTTTTATCGATTTTCGGCATTAAATTTGTATTTTTTTCTTTTATTTGTATTTTTATATAGAATTAAAAAAAAAAGGAAAACAAAAATAATTCATAAAAAAACTTAAACAAATAAAATAAAAGGAGAATTTAGTTTGATTTTCGAGATAAATGTTCCTTTTACTAATTGTTCATGGAACTTGTATTTTAAATATTTTGTAAAAAGAAAAGTCAGATTGATTTTCAAGATGAAATGTTCCTAATTTTGTTTACTAATTTTAGAGAACATTTTTTTTTAAATATTTAGTATAAGGAACATTTTGTTTGATTTTCGATTTATTAATTTAATTATAGATTTTTTCTTTTAAATATTTTTGAATAATTTTTGAAATAAAATATTCTATTTATTATTTATTTTTTTAAATATTTATTAAAAATTTGTGTTTTTTTTTTCTTTTATTTTTATTTTATATATATTTGGATCCTAAGACCGGAAAAATAGGACCATTACTCAAGAATCGATTGTGTGAATTGCTGTTGCTTAGGATTTCGTCTAATGAAAAATTGTTATTTACTACGACTGACTTACGTTGATCCAAGTTATTTGAGATTAATTTCAGAGCAGTAGAAGAGAAGCGAATACTAAGTTTGAGCTTGAGTTATTTTGTTTTGGTCAATGTCTTTCCCAATTTCATTAGATACATGAGGAGTAGCGGTCTTACATCTGTGATTTTTCAAAAACTCACTCTGGAACTCCCTTAACCGCTCGTGCTTATCTATTTGATTACACACAAGTATCTCACAGGTTTAATCAGGATTTACTTTTGGTAAAGGTATTATATTGGAAACTTTCCAGCCCATTGAAAGGTGAGAACTGAGGAATGACTAACAACTCTTAAATGTTTGTCATATGTTCTTAGTGGTACTCCTCATTACACATTGCGGTGATAGCTCTGTTTACCATAGTAATACTAGGAGTTGAAGGGTTCTCCACTGTGCTACCATTTAATTGTTGATACAGTTTATCATTAAAAAAATTACTTGAGTCGAAGATAAATTTTACAATACTTATAAGCAAATTCTATATAATCCCAATAATTTTCGACTGATCTCAATACTAATGCTTTAGGGGGTTAGGAAATAATGATACAAAATCAAAAAAATCTAAGTTTTCTCAATGTTGATTGTTCAATGTTGAGAGCTTTCAAAGAATGGATACACAATTCTAAGTCTTCTTTTATATTGTCTTCAAACGATAAAGGTAACGAGAACTTTGAACCTGGTCCGAGTATTCTTTCTGCTTCAGGTGTGCTATTTTTCAAATTGTGATTTTTATTTCAATGATTAAGACTTATGACTTTTCCATATCGTATCTACCTTTGGTTTAAATGGGTGATCATCTATATCTGTATAGTATTTAGACACACTTAACATTGTTAACTATAAGAGAAGATATTATATTCTTTTTAACTGGTTTTTAGCTTTTAATATACAAATTGGTCCCCAAAGCTGTGAATCAAAATCATCTATATTCTGACTTGTATTTAGTACTGTTTAAAAACAAGTAGCGATATCCAACGAAAAAAGACATGAATAAAAAGTTATTTCTAATGGTGGTTTTTCATAGATCTATAGTTTGGCAGTTGTTTCATATCAGCTGTTTTCATATCTTCAGTTTTTCCAACATATACTTTGTCACAACATATACTTTGTCACAGGCCTTACAAGGATTTTTTTTTTAATTATTAGCTTTGCCAATCTAATTTGTTACCATATTAATTTGATAATTGTTAGGATAGTTTGATAAATACTTAAAAATTCGAAATTTAAACATAACATAAAAATCATAGAAAAAAAATTACAAATTTAATGTTATCTGAAAAGTTTTTCTTAAATGTAACAAACGCTTAAAAACTCAATATATATAAACATTTACAACGCTTATTCATTTTGTTGTTTGCCAATTTAATTCGTGCTTGTCTGGTTTCTTTCCTTATTAAAAATATTAAAACTTTACGAAAAGTCCAGTCATCTTATATAGAGAACATCAATTTAAATAATGTCAGAACGAAAAACACAAAAAGAAGAAATAAAAAAAAGCAATGTTGAAGGTCACATCTCAAATGTTTGATGTCTCTAAGAAGAAAAGAATCTCATTAGAAATGTTCCCTTTGTTGTTTTTGTTTCCTACTTTTATAAATTTCATAAAGTCGATTTTCATTCATCTTTAATGGTGTGTCTCGTCGGGCGCCTCAAAACTCGAAAGAAACTTTTAATAATAAAAATGTCGATTTCACAATAAAAACTAAAACATCAATAAATCCATTTCACACCAAATTGTTTTATTTTTTATTGAATAGAAGTTTTTGTTATATTGAAAAATGATTGAAACTCCAGGCAGGATCGCCAACAAATTTAAGACAAAAGGAAATAATCTAAAATGCACTTAAAGTCCTTCAGGATTAAATTACACCCATTCCTTTGACCATAAAATAAATAAAAAGATCAAAACCACTTTCCTTTGAATTACTTTAATGCAAGAAAAAACAGAAAAACAAAGGAAAAACAATCGAGTAATTACATAAGCAGTTAACTCAAACATAAAAAGCCAAAAGTCATCAAAGAAATGGAGTGTTTTAAATATACACAAGGAAGAGTTTATAAATTGTATTTAATAACAAAACAGACTAATTAAAAAAAATAATAATAAACCTAGAGGAAAAAGAGCTGAATGTAATCAACTTCTTTTGTTTTTCTTTCAGGAACTGGAAAAGCTAAGAGCGAAAAGTTAAGAAAAAGCGAGAAGAAAAAACCAACAGCACACTTGACATCAAGTGGAGAAACACCATTAATCTAGGCAATTATACGAAGAGAGCTAAAGAATTCCTATTGTACACTTGAAGGATATGAATGAGTAATTGACTCTGTCAAAAAGAAGAAACATCAACTAAATACCACTTGACGTTTTAACTTTGGAGGGAGGTCAAAAGGATACATTTTCTTCTGATTATTCGTTGAAAGAACTTGAAAAAAAATGAGAAAAATTTAAATGAGCTTAGTCAAAACTTGTTAGGATTTACCCTCGTAAATTTCCATGTAAATTTTATTCAACTACCATCACCCGCCATCTTATATATAGCGGGCTGCTCACTCGACGAAGGGAAGGACGTTCTCCTGCTGCTCTTGCCGTCAATAATCGAGAACAAAAAGGAAATTGAATGAAAATAGGTGAAGTAGAATAAAAGGACAAGGAATAATAAGAAGAAAATAATAAAAAATCTACTAAATTGTAATAATCCTGGAAAATAAGAGAACAAGAATTTCAAAAAAAGCACTTGGAGAAAATTCTTGTTGAAAGGTGGGTGAGTTTTTTTGTTTCATTTTTTTTTTTACTTTTTCAAGAGGATTGAGCGTAATTGGAAGAAGCATTTTCTAGAAAATTCTGTGTTTAATTTTTCAAATTCTACGAACTTTAATTATGGAACAATTTAAAGGCTCTAAGTAAATTAGCTAACACAAATTTTGTTTAAATTTAATTTTTTTTGGGGTAGATATTTTCTATTGTAGGTAATATTCCTACTTTAGGAATTTTCTGTAGGAGTTACATGACTTAGTAAAACTCACACATTTGGAGGAAAAACAGCTGCATAAATAAGAAAATCTGTAGGAAGAATTCATACATGAGTAAGGTAAAATCCACCGTCTGTAGGAAAAACTGCTACATGAGTAGTTAAAACTCTCACACCTACTTTCGTGGGTAAAAATAGCACGTAAAAATATATATATTGGTATTGGTTTTATTTCTAAGCGTAGGTATTTTTTCTACTTCCGGGGGTAAAAGTAACACTCAGGTATTTTTCCCACAGTTGTAAGTAATTTAGTTCCATTAATTAAAGTGTTTGAGCTTTTCCTATTTATGCTTTTCCTACTAAGAATAAAACATAATAATTGTTCCCACATTTGTAAGTAATTCACCCACTTTAATGACTAAATATAAATTTTACTTTTTTTTTGTAGTACAACAAGATATTTAAAAAAATGTTTTATTGGCTAGTCAGACACCCTCCAATGAAAAACAATTCGTTTTAATTTTCAGCGACATCTTGAAATTTATTTAATTTCTTTTTCAAGCCTGTTAAAAGACATATTACATAAAACAAATTTAAATTTAAAAATCAGTAGAATACCTAAAATAGTTAAATCAATTTTTGGAGGGAAAACGCTTGAAAAAAAGAAGACATTGTCTGGCTTTGATCTCTTGACTGAAACAAATTTGAATGATGATATTTGAACTATTAACAAAGTTTACTATATATAGAGGGTGTTGTTTAAATTCGAGAAAAAAATATTACTGACGCCTTGATTTTCTTTTCGTTTTCTGTCAAAACAAAGAAACCCTACTTTTTGCGCTGACATGGCGATAAGTTTGAATACTTTATTACACCAACACCGATAAATACATATTTACGCGTCCATTGATTTCACTTGGATCATCCTATAATTTGAAAATCGTTTAATTTTTGAGATATTTTCTGAAACTCGGGGTTTTTAAAGAAGTATGGTTTATACTTAGAGAGTGTTTTATATGATACTTACTGAAATTCGCGGTTTATTTAAGAGATTTCTCTCAGATACATTTTGAACTCGGGGTTTTTCAAAAGCTTGTTTTACAGATAACATTTTAAAACTCATATTTTTTTAAGAGTTTGCGTTTAGGACGTATCTGAAAAACCATTTTTTTAGATGTATCTGAAAAAAACTTTCTTTTTAAAAGAAACGCGCGAGATCCAAAATGTATCCTAAAAATTCCGCGAGCTTCAAAATTAGTCCTGGAAAAAATAATCTCTAATAAAACCGCGAGTTTCAATATGAATCTGCAAAAACTTTCTGTTGAAAATACCGCGGGTTTCGAAATGTATCTAAAAAAACTTAATTTAAAAAAAAACTGCGAGTTTCGAAATTTATCCTAAAAGTAATTTCTAGAAAAACACTCTCTAAAATAACGGCGAGTTTAAAAATGAATTAAAATTAGCTAGTTTTACATGTTTCATCTCCGCCACGAGAATCATTAGAGGAAGCCACCACGGCTACAACCCACGACCTCACGAGTGAAAGACTCTCGCAACCATTACTAAGCTAATGAGCTATATGGTTTTTCGGTCCTCAATTCGCATCATAGTCATATTTCTCTAGTAACGGTAGAATTTGTGTGTTTCCCTTTGTTTCAATTTTATTTTTTAAATGGATGTTAGGTTAGCGACTTTAGTCAATTGGCATTATTTGTAATAAACACTAAGGGATTTTTTATGTATACTATTTTTTTGTTTCATATTTGAATTGAAAACTTCAGTAGTCAAAAACCAACCTACATTTAAAGTAGTAAAATTTTATTAATTTTTACTACTTACTAAA
>JXPG01008076.1:0-11728 GCA_001015175.1 Megaselia abdita
CAAATTCAATAAAAGTTTTTGAAAAAAAAAAAAAAACAACAAGTTTTAAAAAGTTAAAAAAAAAACATGAAAACTTTGAGTTTTACCTTTTTTTTAACACCCTGTTTAGATTCTCCAAAAACGGATTTCAGAATTATTCAAAGAAAGAAAAAGGAAAGAAATATTTTTTCTAGTAATCCCTCCAATTTTCATAGAGATAGATGCAAAATTACTCTCTCCAACGTAACTTAAAAAAATACGTTTTTGCTACACTATGTGATGTCGGACCATCAGTCAAGATGCAGAGGTTTAATGCTCACCGTTGTCATTTAGCTGAACGTAACGCTAAAATTTTCATAATCTGAATCATAAAATTGACTACTAAACTGCATCTGTTAAGATGCATCACACTTAATTACCAAAAAGTTAAACCATTTAAATTTTGAAAAAAATATGGTTTGTATTTTCATTAAAAATAAAAAAAAATCATGAAATAACTATTAAAAATTATATTTTTTTTTGTAATCAACAAAATATGTCCAATACAACAAATTAAATTTCTCAAACAAGATCAGTGTTTATTAATCCAAAACTCGGTTAAACTGACATGTTAATTAACGTTAACAACGCTGCTAACCATACCGCCCATCCCTGTATAAAAGATTGTTCGAATTTGAATCATATAGATAGATAGATAGATATACATATCCTTAGTACAAAAAAATCATGAGATAGACCAAGATTTTGCCAATTGAGAATTCATCAAACCTTTATAGAAGGATGAAAATCTTAGAGTCTTGTTTTAAAACTGAACTCCAATTTACAAATAATTAGATTTAGTAATTTATGCTGAAAAATATCTCTAAGTTTTCCAAAATCCCCTACTATCCTCCAAACACTATACATTCACTACACATTAAATACCTTCAGCTTGAAATTAATTAATGGAAAAATATAGAGCATCATGGTAATTCCTCTACAAAATTTCCATTTTAATGGACTATAAACTTCAACCATCGACTTAGAAACAGAGAGTTTTCCAGAGTAATCTTCTCACAAATGAACTTTCATTTGACCTCCATAAAGGATAAAGTTTTCATCTCCATCTCCACAGAATCAGAAGGGTTTCATTGACGTCGGTCGTTGTTTCGTTGTTGGTCGCCGCTTATAAACCATTCCATATTTCATTCACTATACTATGTGGCTGTGGTATTGTCACCATCACGGGATTATAATAAAAATAAAACAAAATATGAAGCCATTGGGGATTAAAGATTCTCACTTAGTTTCTTCCCCTTGACTCCTCTTTGTTGCTGTTGTTATACTAACTTATATTCTGTTCGCTCGTTCGTTTCATTACTACGTGACTAGAAAGGTCTTTTATAATTTATATGTAAATGTTTGGTCCGGTCGAATGCGATGAATAATTTTCATTCAGTGGAAAATACTAAGTTTTTTTTTTTTTTGGTTTTGTTATAAATATTTTTGTGATTTTCTTGGGAAGGATATTAGGATTACCGGGTGGATTGCAGGATTCTGTTGGGTATTATTTTTATCTCTTTTACTCTGGAAGTTTCTTGGTCTTTTTTGGGTTTAAAGTTTATTGAGAATAAATTTGTAATTTATTTTATTCTAGGGATGTAATATTTAGATGCTTGATCAGTCATAATTTAAGTGCTTTGTATGAGGTTTTTTATTAGAGACATTTTTGTTATAAAATATTTGTACAATTTTGGGAGTTTGAGGTGAAATGTAATAATATCTTATTACAAACAAGTTTAGGATTACTTGATTTATTTTATGTGAAGTTATGCTATTATCAAAAATATTTCGAAATAAAATCCATTATAAATATGTAAGACACATACTGATGCATACTAAGCCCTAAAAAATCTTTCTCGCACTTGCAAAACAACAAAAATCATGGCAAGCGTTTCATTGGAATTTTGAAATGTCAAAACCGAAATTAGCGAATAAACTGGATTGCCACTAAAGATCTGTTCGGAGAATCAAAATAGGAAATGGCTTTAAGACGTATACAGTTCAGAAAACGGCAAATAGGAATGCTGCAAAGAAAAAGGAAGCCAAAAATTAAAGGACGAATATTTCTTAAAAAAACAAATGCTGTTTAATGGACGACAAGACATAAGACTACTTGACCAGGAATAATACTCAGCACGTGGACGGGGAATAGTTCCTAAAGAATTCAAGACTACAACAAAAATCCAAGTTCCCCGGATTTTTGCTCTTATGGTGAATGGAGTTCTTCTTTTTTGACATAAATTTCAGTGAATGCAGAAAATGATATAAAGGAGGGCCTTAAAAAAGTGTTTTGCCTTTCTGGAGACAACATAAAGTCTCTAAATTCTTTTGTCCCGAACTAGCATCCTGCCACTACAGCAAGGTGACCAAATGGCTACAAGACAACAAGGTCACATTAGTCTCCAGAGAGGCTAATCCTCCTAATACACCAGAACGTCCAGTCTAAATTTATTAAGCTCATGTGAAAGGCCATTTAAAACAGACAAAAAAAAGGAAGCCAAAAACATAGCGGATTTCAGAATCAAGTGGAACAATGCAGCTACGAAGGTATCTTAAGATACAATTAAGTCGTTAATGCATGATATACCGTACCAACTTTTGTAAAATAACCTAGCATATAATTTTTGTTACATGCATATATTTCTAACTAAACAAACTAAACTTACAATCCTTAATTCCAATCAAAATGTAAATTTTCGTTCTCGAAACAAACATTGAACAAAATAGAATGAGTAATTAGAAAAAATATATACAATTTCAAACTGGTTTCAGTATCGTTCTATAATGACTCCCTGTTCGCCACTTTAACTGTATAAAGAGAAATATGTAACGTAAAGTCTACACTTCATTACTGTGTAGTGTACAAGCTCTAGAACATAGAATATAATGAAAGTCATTAGGAATTAAGTGAATCGGAAATCCTTCTTCTATAGTTGCTTTTTACACAGCAATATATCCTCGGTTCTTTGGCATCATCAAGAGTTAGCTGAACTGAACATAGAACTCTGGAATTCTAGGTCAGCGAGCAAAGGAAACGAAACGAATAAATGAGAGGAGAACAAACGAAACGATAGATGAACGAGGAGAAAAGAGTGAGTACCTCTAGAGTTCAATAAGTGAAAATTTATTCACTTGAAAGGATAATGTATCTCAATTAATTAGAGTTTCAAAGTATATATATACAGATAGATAGCTTTTTTTCTACTTTACCCCTCTCCCTGCTGAACATCTCTTTCTTCCGCTTTTTTCCTTTATTCAGATATAGTTACTCATCGTGAAAACAGAGTAGTCAAGTTGATGTGAGAAATGCATGCATCTCCTTCTGGGATTTGATGAATGACTGGGGGTAATAATGTGCAGATGCAGTGGATTTATTTTACATTTTAATGCTCTGGCTTCCATTGGCATCACACAATCCATAGCAAAAGTCATTATTTTCAGATCATTCGTGTTTTAAGCACTTCACTCATTAAACACGAAACCGCAACTACGAATTATCGCTTTCCGATTGTATTGTATTTGTGGTCTTCATTTTAAAATAGGAATGGAGCTTAATCGTCTGTTTCAGTTTACTATAGGGGTTTTGTCTTAGCTCCAATTGTTATTTAAAAGTAATGTGTTGTTTTCATGGAAAATCTATCTAACTGCATTTTAAATTCGGAGCAATATTCTCGACCATCCTTTGTGAAAGACTGAAGCCTTACCTAAACGCCATCATCGGGAGTTACCAGTGTGACTTTCGAAAAGGTAAATCAACAACGCACCAGATGTTCTTAAGACTTCTTAAAAAACACAGGAATTTCAAATCGATACTCACCACCTTTTTATCGATTTCAAGCAGGCACACGACAGCGTCGATAGGAGCTTGCATTTTACATCAATGAATCCTTGGAGCAATTCATTACAAAACAAGGTTTCCGCCAAGGCGATTTATTATCCTGTGACTTCTTAATATGTGAATTGATAAAATTATTCTTGACTCCAAGACCCATCACGAGAAAGGATGTATCTACAACAAAAGTATTCAAATACTGACGACATTGAAATTATTGGTAGAAGGAGGGTTGATGTTGAACATTGTTTTCTAGAGATTGAGAAGGCGGCAGGAGTCATGGGATTAAAAGTGAATTCATCCAAAACAAAGTACATGCTAGCAACAAGAAATGGCAATGCACTTCGAAATCTTGGCCAACACGTAACAANTTCAAATACTGACGACATTGAAATTATTGGTAGAAGGAGGGTTGATGTTGAACATTGTTTTCTAGAGATTGAGAAGGCGGCAGGAGTCATGGGATTAAAAGTGAATTCATCCAAAACAAAGTACATGCTAGCAACAAGAAATGGCAATGCACTTCGAAATCTTGGCCAACACGTAACAATTTGTACTAGGGAATTTGAAGTGGTTAAGGAAGTCGTATATTTTCTCTATTACTTCTCTAACAACACCTCAGAGATAATTCGAAAAATAGTACGGGGAAGTCTATGTTGTTGACAAAGGTAGACTGTGAGAGACTATTGGTTTTTGAAAGACGACACTATTGTCCCAAAGATCAAAGTACCAGGCTTGGTCATGTGTACAGAATAGACGCCGAAGCTCCAGCAAGAAAAAGTTTGTTCTCTGACCCTATTGGTAACAGAGGTAAAGACAGACCGAGAATGCGCTGGAAGGCGATTTAAAGAAGCTGCTGAAATCGACGTGGAGAAGAAAAGCAACGGATAGAGACGAATGTAGAGATATTTTTCAGCAAGCTAAAGCATACAAGGAGTTGTGAGGATCCGCTCACTTAATGTTGCACAGCTGAAGTAATTCTACTGGCAAGTATAGGTTAAATTTTGCGTACAGCAAACCTCAGACCATTTATCAAATGTCATACATTCCACTCTTTTATCCAAAAACAATTTTTTTGTTGTATAATGTTATGAGTCAACAACAGGAACATTTCCATAGTTCAGTTTTCCTTTCAATTCCTCGAAGTATATTTACATTTTTAACTTTAACAAGTAGTGATTTGAATATACTTATTTCTTTTCACATATTTAATGTGTAGGCCGGACATTTTTCGCAAAGTTCATTGTAGACTGAACGACATCTTGACCCAGACTTTTTCAGTATTTTAAGTTTTGGTGCTGCGACCTTTATACTTCGACAAAGATCAATCATGTTTCCAGTGTCTTCATTTACCATTAGCTGACTTTCCAGATTTCGATGGTATTTCTTAATATATAATTCAATTTCAAAATCAGTTTAGGTAGTAGGTTCAAGATGTTTCGACACATTGGATCATTTAATGATCAGATCAATTGTAGTTTTCGATTATGCAGTTAATAAGAGCTTGGCTTTCATTTTACGGCTACTTTGACAACAAATGAATGATATTTATATATATCTAGGGGTAAGCTGAAGATTTAACGTCCTGTCATTTATTCTAGCATTACCATTTTGTAAATCTGGTATTTCAACATAATTTCCATTAAGTTTCTCCTCCAAATGTTAAATTTTTTCAAATATATTTATTTCAGAAAATAAGAGAGTTTATAATAATTTCAATGTTTTAAATTTAATACATACGTATTTTGCAACAAATGAGAAACCAAATTACTTTAAGTGAGCAATTGATAGATATAGTTACAATTTTCTTGAGATAAAAAAGAAATTAAAAAGTCTAATTTGATATATTTTTTTAAACATGCATACTTAGTTCAGGAGAAGATCACAGCGATTCACTATGATTTTAATGGCTAAAGTCTAGAAATTTCCCTCAATTCCCAAAGCTTTTGTTGCAATATTTGGTTAAAAGTTCAGAACAATATCGTATCCGTGTCTTAATTTTGAAGAACTTGAAGTTTTTGTATGTGCCCTTGCAGAAAGGACATGCATAGATGATGACAGCTCTTATGATGCACTTGTTTTGAAGCGAAAGATAAGATCTTCTGCATAAAAGAGGTTGGAGACTTGTTCATTGTGAGGGAGATGTGCGCACTGAAATTTAGATTCTGGTTGAATACTACTCCAATATATGTTACTGATTTACTGAATTCAACTGACTTGTTGATGCTTTTGCAAATATAGGTTTAAAAATTAAATTTTACCAAATATTGTATTAGACCTGCATTCCAAAGTCAAATGCCTTCTAAATATCAAATAGTAACTAAGCCTGTTGAGTATCTGAGTCTTTTATTCATTTTGATGATTAAAGCAATTCTTTTCGCCTGATGAGTAGTGCTGTGTTGACTTCTAAATCCAAATTGCTCTTGTGGGATAATGTAGTTTGCTTCCGCATGTTGAAGAGGTCTTACGAGAATAAGTTTTTCAAGATTTTTTAGAATGCTGCTAAGCAGACTAATTGGTCTATAACTTGATGGAAGTCGGAAGTTTTTCCCTGGTTTTGGAACAGGAATAACTTCTACTTTTTTTAATTTTTCTCGAAAGTATCGCGGTTTGAGACAAGTATTAAAAATGCCGGTTAGTTTCTGTATTACATTTGTTGGAGGCGGTTCGGTTTAACATCTTGCCCAGGAGACTTGGAAGGTCTTAAAGATTTTATTATTGATGAGACTTCGTCGATTGATATGTGTCTTTCAACAAGGAATAGTTGAGTTCTATCACGTTTTTTAAACTGATTGTTCCCCTTTGTAACGAATACTATTTGACACTTTTTACGTCGAATATTATTTCTTTAATTTATGAAATTTTTGCTTAGCATTTCATGATCAATACTGTTCCGAAATCGATGCTAGTTAGCGTTTTTGTAGTCCGCGAATATTTGTTTTCAAGATATTTGTGTAGTTATCAGTTCTTCCAGTTACTAGGGCTGGGAATCGTTGATTTTCAAGATTGAATTCTTTATAAGAACATTGTCTGGATTTTGTGGAGTGCTTCACAACAGCATAATTACGTATTTCAGATATTTTTGTCTTCATGAACACGTTGGATCGTTTGCTCGATGATTGGTATCAGTAGTGAGATTTGCAGAAGTGCAGTTGAAGCATTTCAGATCATGTTGGTCTTGCTTGTCTTTTAAAGGACTGTTTAGAGCTATATGATTTCTGCTGGTATAATCTCTACAATGGATCAGTCTTCACAGTTCTGTTACAGTTGAGCTGTAGCATTGTATTGGTCCATTCAGTTTATGTCGATAGGTGTTTCCGCTAAATCTACTACTGTGTAGTTTCTTTATAATATAGACATTAAAAAAAAGTAAAAAAAAAACCTTATTGTTCGATGAAAATCTGACGTGTTTCCCATCTACCTAATAGTAATACCAGTGCCAAAATTCCTCACAACCATTAAACTCGAAAACCGTAGACCGCAAGCCGATACGTTAATTCATAAATCAAAACTTCCATCCAGTCGAAGGACTTCTGTTAAACGTTGAACTATTAGCTGATTACGAAGAAAAGGAAACCCACATTGATGAAGGTCACATAGAGCTTATCATGAAAAATGAGAAACCAAACATGACAACTGTCCTATTTCAAAATTTAAATTCCCTTCATTCCCACGAGATAACATCAAGCGAAATATGAGATTCTTTTCCACTTCAAAGCAGCTTATATACGGAGTAGAAAGGAGATATCTCTCTCATAAAAACCATAAATCCCCGTCTGTTCTGTCGACGAACGAAACGATTCCACGAATCACAGAGAAAATCCGTCTGATAAAAATTAAATTCGTCCCAAATCGATGACCACTTTAATTCACAGAACTTATATTATTCTTTCTCGAGAAAAAAAGAAACGGTTTCCAGTGTTTTTTCAATTGGCCTTTTTGGTTTAGTACCCCAAAGGGAGTTATAAATTTTCATAATGTGTTCCATTTCATTTTGGTTCGTTAAAAAAGTTAATAAATTTTATGGGACCATATACCTTTTTTTTATTTTCCGTTTTTCAAGTACTTCGGTTTTCCAATATAACACAACATGAAAGAGTTGGAAAACATTCCGAATTAATGAAAGAGGTTGATTTTTTGACAGACTTTTTAACTAAACGAATACAGTAATCCTTTTTTGTTGACATTTTATGATTTGATCTTGAATATTTGGTTATTTATTTGAATAGGATTGGTTTTGCGGTGTTATCAAAACTACCCTCTTCTTTGGGTACTTTTCAGTTTAAATGAGAAAAAAGTATTAATATTTGTTTTTTGTTCTTGAAAAGGATTTGATGTTATTCCTGGTGATTTTGAGGTGAGAAGGGATTGAGAGCTTTTACTTTGTTGAAATTTATTATCATTTGACAAAAGTGGAAATTGTGAGAATGTTTTTAAAGTTTGATAAAGTTTTGTTAGATTTTGTACAATCTTTTTTTATTGGAATAAAAGAACGAAGTTTTTTTTTATTTACTTACTTTAACATCTTACAACTCCTTGCGTGTTTTAGCTTGCTGCAAAAGGTCTCTCTATTCGCCTCTATCCGTTGCTTTTCTTCTCCACGTCGATTTCACTTGCGACTTCGTTAAATGACCTTCCACTGATGATTCGAACCAGCGCATTCTCGGTCTGCCTTTACCTTTGTTACGAATAGGGTCAGAGAAAAACATTTTCTTGCTGGAGCTTCGGCTTCCATTCTATTCACATGACCAAGTCACCTCAACCTCTGCACTTTGATCTTTTGGACAATAGTTTCGTTTGTCTACTGCAAAGGTCATCATTGTATCTGCTCCTCCATTCCCAATCAATGTTAACAGGTCCAAAAATAATTCTTAGAACACGTCTTTCAAAAATCAATAGTCTCTCACAGTCTACGCACTCTGATCCGTACATAACTATTAGGACGATGAGAGTGTTTTAAATTTGGATCTTTGTATTTCGATCTAGCTGTTATAACCCAACTTACAAGATGATGCAAAAATGGCNATTCACATGACCAAGTCACCTCAACCTCTGCACTTTGATCTTTTGGACAATAGTTTCGTTTGTCTACTGCAAAGGTCATCATTGTATCTGCTCCTCCATTCCCAATCAATGTTAACAGGTCCAAAAATAATTCTTAGAACACGTCTTTCAAAAATCAATAGTCTCTCACAGTCTACGCACTCTGATCCGTACATAACTATTAGGACGATGAGAGTGTTTTAAATTTGGATCTTTGTATTTCGATCTAGCTGTTATAACCCAACTTACAAGATGATGCAAAAATGGCTCAATTGCAGAACTTGAAGTTGGTATATTTACCAAGTAACGAACCTCTAGACTCAGATTACTTACCTCTTTCAAGGACTTAGTACTCAAGATGAGCAAAGGNTGCAGAACGATTTAAGGACAATATAGCCACTAAGTGACTGTATATTTACTTGGGTTTTCTTCGCTGTAAAATCCAAAATTACAAAAGAATCACAGAAAAACATAAATAGAAAGAAAACAGGCTGGCTAAGAGAACGGCTGAATAATGAAAATTCGACTTAATGTGGTTCGTAGAGCAATATACAGCAGGAAAAACCAAGAAATAACGTCCAAATCTCTGGAACAGGAAAAAAAAAAGTGGTCGGGCGGCGTCTAAAAATATCGGCTTCCAAAGGTTCCTATAACCAAAGGATCTGGAACGTTAGCGTCAGTCACTGGACACAAAGAACATCAACAGAAAGGCTAGCGGCTACTGCGGGGTTGAGGAAACGTCAAGGAACACCTCCAGCTATTTCTCGAAATCCAAGATGAAAATCCAACTCCAATTGGATTCGGTAACAAAGGAAAAAATGTCCGCTTGTGTGATTTAGTTTAGTTTCCTAAGTGAAAAGATCTGGTCCGTTGTTGATTTACCTGGTCGAAAGCCACATTGGTAACTCCGATGATGTGGTTTAGGTAGGGCTTCAGTCTTTCACAAAGGATGTGAACATTTTCCAGGCGACGATACTGGATACTTGAAAAGCTCAGCGGGAGTGTTGTCCAGCACAACACTTTTGTTGTTTTTTAAACCGGTAGAGAATTTCGGCAGAGATGTGAATGGCGTTTTAGTTAGACCACCAGCCGATAGGGATTTTTTCGGGTCTGCTGGTTCAGATGTCTCAACAATTAGGGTTAATTGAGACTGATATGTCTGCTTTCAAACTAACAGAAATCATTAAGAAATTATTTCGCAAATATAAAAATCATCAACCTTCAACAAATTTGATAGTGAATATATACATCTCGTCAGAAAGTATTACGAAAACAAAGACATCAATATCTCGAAACATGTTCAGTTTTTTTTTCGTTTTTTTTATATTTGATGAACTAGTAAATTTTATCTTGTTTGCTTTAGTTTTTGGGTAAACCCAAGGCCTAAGAGCTTACCGTTCAAATGTTCCTGTTTTTGAATCTAAGTAGTTTTTTGAGGGGTTACCATTTTTATTTTTGAGTGAATGTATAATCCAATCACTGAAGTTAATGCGAAGATTGTTATAAGATATAACATAAAAGCGTTACTTTAATAATAAGATTTTTCTTGGCTTAGTATTGTAATGATCAGACAAAAAAGACCTGTCATTAAAACTTCATATTACATCACATCATACTGAAGTTCTTTATTGAGATAAATTGGCAATAAAAGCACGAACAAAATATGTATTGCTCAATTAAAACAAGTATGTATTTTCCTTATCATTAAATTGTGTTTGCACACTTAGTTGAGTGTAGAATATTCCTCAAACGAAATGTGTGAATGAAATTTTCATTTTAAATTTGTTCTACTGCAGTTATCACTGACCACATTAAGGTTATCCCTGATCGTCGCCTTGGTTGAAGCCGTGAGAGTAGGCATTTTTTCGTCCCACGAAATGTGGAGGTCTGATCCTTGTCTATGCAGTAGATCTGCTGTTTCATTACCCTGAATTTTTGAATGCCCTGCTACCGATAGAATTGTCAAACTACATTTACTACCGATTAAGTTTAGCAATTCCTTATATTCTTTTAGCAGAATTGAAGTTGTTAAGACAGAGTCTATGGATTTGATCTCCGACAGACTGTCTACGCAAATAGCCACAGAGGAACCTGTCAGTTTCAACAGATTGTCCTCTGCTAGCTCTCGTAAAGCCCCACAAGCCATCTGATAATGGCATATACCTCGCCTTGAAAGACCGTGCAGAAGTCTGATAGTCTGAACGACCTGTTGAAGATAGAGTCCTTAATATGATATCCCGCACCACATCCATCCTTTGTGGATGAATAGAAACATCCGTAAAGACGCTCCAATCATATCTTTAGAGTGTTCAAAAACGCTCTACTAGGTTATAACACCTTGTCTAATTTTTGGAAAGCGATGTTTTTCACTAATGCATCTAGTTACCCCTTTTTTATCCCGAGTATATTGAGAATTTTAGATTGTCCATATGGCTTCTCCCTCTATTGTCCTATCGACGTGAGTCTGACTGCAGCATTAGCTACCAAGTATTTGAAGAAAGCTTCACTCCTGGGGATTGCTAACATAGCTAGCAGCGTAGCATTAGGCGTGGTCCTTATTGCTCCTGTTATGCCGATACAAACACTGCGGAGAACTTCATTCAGTTTCCTACAGTTCCTTGCGGTCTTTGCAGGAAGTGCGAAGAAGATNCATTCAGTTTCCTACAGTTGCTTGCGGTCTTTGCAGGAAGTGCGAAGAAGATGATGAAACGATCGAGTATATTCTATGCAGCTGTCCAGGACTTGTAACAACCCGGATGAAATACCTTGGAAATCATCAACTCAACAACCTAGTGGAAGCGGGAATCAAATCACTAGAGGACATCATGCGCT
>JXPG01008080.1:3732-17739 GCA_001015175.1 Megaselia abdita
ATTTTTCGTTCTGAGGAAAAAATATACCATTTTTCGTCAACTTATCTCTAAATTTTCGAAAAAGTCAAGAAAATTAAACATCCCGGTTTTTTGACTCAGAAAGAGTATCTAAAATCGTTTAGATTAAAAAAAATCGTTTTTTTTTCTTTTTTTAAATGACCATTTAAATCATATTTGGCAGTTTTGGTCTAGTCTAGATACTCGATTGAGGGGTCGTTTTTGCAAGTTCGAGTGTGGAAGACCAAACATCAGATACTTTTAATGAATATTTTTGAAAAGTTGATGAAAAATAGTCAATATTTTCTCCTCAAAGCGAAAAGTTTTAAGATTCAAATTGAAATTTTTCATCAACTTTTCTTCATATTTTAGGCAAAGTATCTATTGTTTGGTTTTATTGACTCAGAAGGAGTATCTGAAAAATTTCTGATAAAAAAAATATGATTTATATATTTTTAGAAAAATAACCATTCAAATCCTATCTGGCAGTTTTTGAATGGTTTGGGGAAAGAGAATGAATACAATTCTATTAAATTTTGAAAAAACAATTTTCAAGTTATAATTTATAATAGATGGTGGAAATATCAAACCCACCACCCAGCAATGTTGTCGTATAAACTGCCATTTATTTTAGTTACAGTTTTTTTTACACACATTGTTTTACATACTGTTTTTACGTGTATGTAAAAATATATTTTTGTTTACAATACATTTTGCCCATCCTGCTGAGAAATGGGCTGTTTTGTTTCTAGAATTTGAGCACTAGCTCTATATAGTGGTAATAAATAAACTCAATTATGTGATGGTATACCTTTTTATGTGTTTATGGTAAGACAACTAAATTATACAAATTCCATGATGTATTTTAAATAACCACACATCAAGCTTAATGAAACTAATCGAATTAATCTAGAAAATGTAGTTTATTTAATAATTTTCTATAAAACAAA
This sequence comes from Megaselia abdita, assembly GCA_001015175.1. Taxonomy (NCBI): domain Eukaryota; kingdom Metazoa; phylum Arthropoda; class Insecta; order Diptera; family Phoridae; genus Megaselia; species Megaselia abdita. The sequence continues at coordinate 4,680 of JXPG01008080.1, forward strand.
TAGCAAGTAAAAAACGAGGAATAAAAACCTACTCGAAACCAGTAATCCCCTATAACAAGGATTACAGAACATTTTTTATATAGTAATTCCCCCGAAAACAATGACCGACCATAAACTTGTTACGGTATGAACTCCTGAAGACGAAGAAAATATAAAAGCGCCCACAAAATAATGCCATAGATATCTGTTAAAATAATGAAACACCATTTGTTTATGTTTTTATCTGGAATAGGTCACAGATGGAAAGGAGACGACAAGGAAGAGTGAGATGAAAAAAAGCTCTCTAATATCGTAACATTCCTTCGACCGAATTTTCATTCAAAAACATCACAAGTTGAATGACTTCACTGTCAACCACCCCAAAAAGCTAGCAGAAGAAGAATCAAAATTGGATCAAAACTGAATACGAAAGATGTAGGAGAAAAGCTCTCTCTCAATCACAATCAAAAGGGTTCGTACTTACGATAGCATCAAATTGCGCGCTAGTTTGAATTTTCTCCTCTCGTTGATAGGACCGCGATCGGATTGTAACTTTTTGATTCTGTGTTTTTCTCAAGTGGTTCACTGTTTTAAGAAGTTTAAAAAAAATCTGATTTTCTAAGAAAAGATGGATAAAAACAATCACCACCATCATCCACAACCGACCATCGTTCATCCCGATGTCATAAAAGTAAGGCGCATTTTTTAAAAATGAAATCCATGCTTAAAAATTTGATTTTATATGTCAAATATTCGTCCAAGTGCACGATTAAACCTATTGACCTCATTCCGTGATTTTTTCTCCCTGACAGTCATAAAGACTTACATTTACCCAACCCACCTAACTATATTATCCACCTACTTAGTCGCTACTAGAAATTGCATTCAATGCCTTTGAATTGAAATCTGTAAATAAAAACAAAAGCTGAAAATCGATAATCTTTTTTGAAAAGAAATCTCTCTCAGCCTATGAATCTTTTCTATACTTAATAAAAGGAATCACAATGCGGCACGTAAATAAAAGATACAAAGATACTTTTTGGAGATTTGTTACTTTGGAAAGACGCAATTTAACGAACTTAAAGAGGGTGTGAGCTGTTTGGTTTAGGGAGGCTTCGTTGGTATTTTATAGATTAAAAGGATTGTTGTGTCTGCATTTTTTCTTTTTTTTTTTTATTTCATGGAGCTAAATTATTTTTATATTTAGTGGAATTCCTCTTTAAATTACTTTAAAGATTATTTTTTTTTTAATTTAAATTATAAAATTATGAGACTACTTTAGAAGTTCACACGAAATGACATTAAACCTGAAAATGCGAGATAATACCCAGAAAAATCAAACATAGAATTTGAACGAAAATTCATCCAAATAAAATGAAAGAATGTCCAAAACAAATCGAACCAATACAATAACTCGAAAAACTCTAAGAAAGTTGAGTTTTATTTGTTGTAAAGCAAAAATAAATAAAAATTGAAAACATAATAAATATTGTAAAAATTTGGTGAAAATGTTTCACATAATATAGAATCGAGAATAAAAATAATTGAGAGCAAAATTAATTTCTTACAAAAAATAGAAATAATATTAAACTTAGAAAGAACAAAAATATATATTTATAAAGTAAAAGGAAAATTCAGTTTGATTTTCGAAATGAAATGTTCATTTTACTAATTTATACATTTTCGTTTATTCATTTAACATAACATAAACAAAACATAATTTATCCAAGTCTGTTCTTAACATTTAATAAAGTCTTTAAAAAAATCAGACACCACATAAAAATTACAATGTTGTAATAACGTAAAAAATATCAATTCGACGATTTTTATTATATTATTTCAAATGTGTTAGAAAATTGAATTTGTTTAACCTTTTAAAACATTAATTTTCTGTCTACCTGTTTATTTAATATAGGAACCATCCATAAGAACAAATACCTACAATTATATTAAACAAAATGAAAATAAATAAAATCACCACAAAATTCCAAAATATATTTTGTGGTCAAAGACATATTATAATTACAATATGAGTTTCTTTGGAAGAACATTGATGAATACTCTCAATAATTAAAATACAAATTGCATTATCACAAAAAGATAACCAAAATGTTTAATATAAACTTAAACAAAAGATTTATGAAAGAAAGACGGATAAAGGAAATACATACAAGTATATTTTCACCAAGAATACTAAAACAAATCAAAATTAAACAAATACTATTGTAACCAAAATGCAAATTATGAAATATATTTGTTTTAAATGTAATATATTTTTATAATGGAAAATTACTGACAATCATTAAAAATGAAACATTATAAGAATATTTAAGATCACATTTTCCTTTATTTTTCAAAACAAAATCAATGAAATGATTCAAGTTTTTGACGTTTTGTTCTGGATTTAGATTATTTTTGAAAAACCTGCTATAATAAGTAAATCTATAAATAACGAAAGACTGAACATTGATTGGAAAATATCCTGCTGGTATTTAATTTTATCGGTGATTTCATGTTCTGAATGCTATGGAGTGCTAACTGCTACGATTTATTATTTTCAACAACAAAATTTTAAAACCGAACAAATACAGTACAATTGGTGTTCTTATTTCAGAATTTCAATATAATATAGGACTCCAAAAAACAAACTATTTTAAATATAAAAAAAAATGTCAACTAAAGCTTTCTTATTTCAAATAGAAAATCAAAATAATATTAAATTAAAAAACTATATAAATAAAATCTTTAAATCCAACAAAACCTCTCAAAAATAAGAAGATAATCAAAACTAAAATCTTCATCATCACAAAAAATAAAACAAAAAGAATAACCAAACTAAATTAGAAAGTACGCCATTTCCCTTTTAAGATTAAAAACCAGCCTCAAATATTAAAAACTATCTTCTAAAAATTACAAAAATCTCAATTATCAAAAAGTATCTCTTATCATTAAAAATAATAAAAGCAAGCCTTATCCTTCGTAACAAAATTATATTCTGTCTCCATTTCAAATAGAATGAAACATAATAAGCTTGTCTAATTTTATTTCATTAAAACAAAATTCACTTCCCATATATTTACTCATTAATAAATTACAAATACAAAATTGAGATATTCTATCAGTTATTGTCTTCTTAGGGGTTTATGAAATACCCTTATGTATACGTTTCGTCCGTCTGAATGTAAGTTCATCTCTTTGCCTTGAACCTTTTGCAGATTTTACAGACATTGCAAAGCATACTTTTTTTTCTTAAAATAGGCGTAAATTCCGGGTCATTTTCAAAATGATGGGGCACAGCTTTAGTAGAAGATGTTTTAGTTTTGTGAAAAGATTTGTGTTCTCTAAAGGATTTCTTATGAGGATTTTAAGAAAAAAAGATCCAGCGAATTCCAGTTACAGTTCTTCTATGATTTGCACCTTCGTATATTCTGAATCGATACAGCAAATATAAAAAACCTCTAAATGTAAAAAAAAATTTACCTTTTTTGTCTAAAAAATTAGCCTGAAGCTTAATCCTAGGCTTCTAATCCAAGTCTAATTTAAATCTCTAACAAATAATAATCATTAAAGCGAAAATAACTAGTTATTTCTTAGATAACTTATTATTAAACAATTAAATTAAAAATTTCGTATAAAGTTGCATGGTATGATTAATAGCAATCGAGACATGAATCCTTTCCAGCTTTATCCACATAACTTGAAGTGTAGAAGTTTCTCCCAAATATGTTGATATTTCTCTTATCACGAAGCGTAGGTAAGAATTTTTAATGTTTCTATACAAATGTAAGTATTTTACTTATTTACGTAGACATTTCTCTTATTCCAAAATTAGAATATATGAATACAAAAAACCATTAATACTATTCTATTTTCTTACACTCACACAAGCGCGAAAGGTTTGAAATCTTCGATTGATTTTTGAACTATGGAAAATGTCCTTCATGAAAATGTATAATTTTTCTATATATGGGAAAAGTGGTATTTCTAAGTGCGACAACAGTTTTGTACAAATTTTGAAAATTAAAGAAAACCCTTCATTATAATAGGGAACTCAACATTAAAGTTATCATTACAATTACTAAATTTCAGAAAAATAATATCCTTAGTGTTAATTTTTTTGATAAACTTTGTTATTATTTATTTTTTTATTTAATTTTTTTTATTATTTATTATTCTTTGTAGTTTTATTTTTAATTTTGGGTTATATATTATTTAGTTTTTGTATGTTTGTGTTTACTATTTGCACGTTTTGGAGTTTCATTTGAAATGTTTGACATATTTTATTTAATATTATTTTTAAAATTTTATGCTTGAATATAAAATTTTATTTTATTTTTTAATAATTTTCTTATACTTATGTATTTTAATTAAAAACTGAAAAGATGCATTGCATCTTAAATGTTGATAGCAGCTCTAGCGCAAACATGACTCCGTTTCCATTTCTTGTATGCATTTCCTCATCATTTTCTGAATATCGTAAGCCATTAACGGATTTAATATAAATCTTGTATTAACAATCGCGACATGATCCTCATACAAGAAGGCGATGCTGTTCTCAAACTTTTCCAAAATAGCAAGGGATTGTTGGAAAATGTCTACATTTTTAAAACTTCTATAGGTGGATATTTCTGAAGATCGGTTTGTGATATCCAACTCATAGATTAATAAGATCATGTCATGTTTTGAAAACCCAAGAGCAAGTAGTTGTTTATATTGCAAAATCTTCTCTGGACACAATTAAATTATCAAGGAGAGTAGGAGTTTTTTGAAAATGAGTCGCTGATGTGGTGTTCACTATAGATGGAGTCCAAACTCATTTATACTTAACTAACAGGTGGATATTGAAGTCGCCTTCGATAATAAGATCTTCATACGTTGAAGCTAGTGGTTCTAAAGAAGCGTATAAATCATCTAGAGTCTTGCAATCGAGAGGCTTGTATACACAACACATCAGAGTTGATCGCTGTATCGTCCCCGAAAAAACTCCCAATATTGAGCCCAAAAAAATTAAATTAGTTTTTTGAATAATTATTAATTTATCACAAACGAAGAAAGACTTTTTGAATGATCGTTGTCTTAGGTTCTCTATCGTAAAATCAGCAGATATTCTTCTATACTTTAGATAAGCATCGACTGTGGAAGACGTGGCGTACTCGACCAATAATTAAGTTACGTTAATAATTGGGAAATATTGGAACCATGGAACAAGGAATGTTTCGAGGATTCTAATCGTTCCGTTTTCAAACATTTTAAGATTTATAACAAAATTGAAAACCAAAAATATTCAAAAAAATTAAAGCAAATAAAATTAATTTATACAAACACAAGAAAATAGAGAATATAATACTAAAAATAAATAAATACCCTACATTAAAATAAAAACTAAATATAAACTAAAAATAAATTACTTAAAAAATATTAATAAAACCAACAAATTATTCTACGAGAAGCACAAAACTAATATTTAAAACAAACTAATAACGCCTCATCTAAATAATAATACCTTACACTAAAATTTAAGAAATATAAATAATAATTAGAAAAAGTGTGAAAGAAATATATTTATTTTTGAAAATCCCAGAAAGCGAAACATAAATACCATCAAAACTAGCAAATAAAATTGAGAACAACAAAAAATATATTAAGAACATTTCAAGTTATTGAAGAAAAATAATACATTATTATTTCTCCAAAGACTTCAAAATATTCATATTACTAAATTCGAAGGAGTTTGGTCAGACCCAAATCTGGACTCTTAGGCTTAGGAATGGACGAATTAAAAAAATATCTTCAATATTAATAAGAATTGTTTTCGATATTTTTAATATCTAACAATATTGTTTAAATTTTATACAAAAATTCCTTTCATCAAATTTCCCACAGTGTATTTTAATTCAAAACCAAAACCCCTCGAGCCTCTACAAATTAATCTGGGAAATTTACGGGGCTCATTGTTCAGATAAATGCGCATAGTTTCGCAAATGTCCGTCCATAAAAATAAATCAAAAGGAAAGAAAATAAAGTAAAGTTAATGAGTTTGTGTCGCTTTTACGCTTTTCTATGAAACAAAATGGAAGAAAGGTATCATTTTCTTTTTGACACTTAAAAAATATTTCGAAATAAGCATTACAAGTTAATTTTTCCAAAAGTTTTCCAATGAAAGAATTTTCTTAGATACAATTTGTATAATAATATTTTTCCAGTGTATCTTTAAAAGAGGATTCCTCTTAAACTTTGTATTTATTATCTTAATGTTTGACTGTGTTTGTAAGTGTGTTTACCACTTCTGATGATTATGTATAATGTATATTAAAACAAAAACTATCCTTGAAACGTAATTCAAATGAGAGTGAGAATACCATAGTCAACACAGCACAAAGAAGTTAGCTCCAGGAGGAGAACAGAAAGTTCTTCTCATTATAATAATAGAATATATAGTTTCAAACTGGTAATTTTATGCAAAGATTAAGTGTAATTAAATGAAGATTATATTGTAAGTAAATGAAATATAACTACTTTGATATTGTATTAATGAACAAGATTAATTATCGTGGTTGAACACTTTGACATAAAATAATGCACTCACTCATTGTCATAATAAGGATGTCATTTGATTTGTATAATTATATTAATTAAATAAGGAGAATATTTTTCATTCTAAATGATGAGTGTACAATTTACCAATAATGTTTTCTGATCACTAAAAAGTCTAATGTAGATTCTAAAAGTCAAAGCTTTAATACAAAGGAAAATTTAAAGTGTTTTCCCACCAGAACAAATGTTAGAAAAAGGACGGTGATAAAATTCAATACCAAAGTATTTCAGTGGAATAATCTTCACTATTGCTTGGATTTTCTGTTTAATTTAAAAAAAGCTCTTTCCATTTGACAAACAAAAACCCACCCCATTTTTCTCGAAAAATAAGAAAACCATTTAAAGGACTCCACAAAAGATCCTGTGCAAGGTCAACGAATACTTGGAAGATAAAGAAAACATACAAAATTCGATTAGCCAGAGGGTTTTAGAGATTATTCTTAATAATAATTAGGTTACTTGGAAAATATTTAGAGCTCTTTCGTTTTGATTTAATTGATTTATTTAGAAGTTCAATATAATCTATTTCTGGTTAGAAATACATGATTTACTAGAGCATCCTATATCCTTCTAAAACTATTACTCCTCCCTTTTCAATTTATTTTCAGTGGTTGTTTAAAACTATAATCCCAAAACAAATTTTGTGGGGAAAACTTTATATGAAGAGCATATTTCATAAAATTCACGTAGTTTTTAATTTCATAAAGGACTTTCACACATATGGTGTAAAATATAATGTATAAGAACGCAAGAGGAAATCATATATTTAAATTAAATTTAGAAACTGCTTTAAAAACTCCATATAGTAAACATTTTCGAAAAATCTGAGTATAAGATTTAACTTTCCGAATAGTTAATGTTACTAAAAACATTTTAATGAAATAGCGATTTTAGTGACTTTAATTATTTTTTTTTGTTGGAAAAAATAGATATCCTTACAACTTAGTATTTTTTGTCCAAAACAATATTATATATAAATGTAGAAAAAGTATTTATTACCATAACAAAAAATGTTAAAAACGAATTTATACAAAATTCGGAAATTTTTAGAAAATAATTGTATTTTTATTTATTTGTGTGTATGTTTTTTTTTTTTTAGTTTTTAGTAATTATTTATAAATTTTTTTCTGAAAGTCCTAATGTTTTATATTTTTAAAGATATCCGACAAAATTGACAATAATTTCTTGTTGTTAATTCTGAGTGCCTGGTATTTCAATTTCAAAAGTTTTTTTTAAATTTATTTTCCACGAAACCAAAAAATAACGAAAGCATCGCTCAAAAATAAATTAAAAATACAATACAAAAACAATTAAAAATCAAGAATTGCAATAAGAAAAACTTTCAAACTTTCCACCAAGACTTTCAATTTTGCCGGGTTTATTTAATGCAGTGGAGACTGGAAATTTGGTTAGAGAGCACTGCGAGTATCTTGCAAGTTCGAAAGCATACATGTCAGCCATGGTCCAATATAAGCCATAAGGCACTAGGCTTATATTTTACGAATATTTTAAAAAATAAGTTTCAAGTCGTTTAAAATTGTGAATTTTCTTGAAGCCATAAGCCGATCGAGACTATTTGGTAAAATATAAGCCGTCCAGTTAGATGTGTGTCAGTCATCTGCTGACATGAATTTTTAGTAGTTTGCATAGAATATAGTAGAGGGTGTTTAAGACCAGCCGTTTGAGATAAAAAAGAAATTAAAAAGTCTCATTTTTTTTTTATAACATAACTCCTATACTACTTAAAAACTAACTTAAATCTAAAATAAAATGGTTGCTTAGGAGAAGATTACGGAGAATCACTAAGACTTTATTGGCTAAAGTCTTGTATTAGCCCTCAATTCCCAAAGCTGCTAATAGTTGGAACTTAGAGAGTCTGCAAGAATCGAAGAGCTTGTTAAGATGTTTGATTAATAGTTCAGGAATAAGCTCGTATCCAGTAGCTTAATGCAGTCTTCGTGTTGAGTGTAGCCATGATAGCTTGTTGATCAGTTTTAAAACTTTATTTTGCAGGACTTGACGTTTTTGGATGTGTGTTCTTGCAGCGTGTAGCCAGACAGAAAAAAGTATACGTGATGATAGCTCTTATCCCAAGGAGCAAAATTCGGTTTTCAATACTTCCAGAATACCTCTTCATCTGGTAACTTCTTCTATCCTTTTTCTCTTTTTTGAATACACTAAACATATCTTTGGAAGAAGCTTTCAAAAATGTTTTTGTCCAAACTTTTTAATAAATCTTCATAAAAGACATATTCAGGAACTTAGCATTAAAGTTATCATTACCATTAGTAAGTGAAGAGTAAAAGGGAAAACTATTTCAAATAATATCGTTAATGTTAACTTTAATGATTTCTTCACGCCATTAATTATTTGTNACTAGTTCTTTGAGCCATCGACTCGATAAGAAAATGGGTTTGTTCCAAGTAAAGTTAGCTTGGCGTTATTGTTTTGTAAATTGCCAGTCCTTTTAACAATGACCAGCCATTGTCATTTATTTGTTGTAATTTTGTTGTTATTATATTATAACATAATAATAATTATATAATTATTCATAAATTTTATTCAATTATGGTTCCTTCATATTTAAAATATTTTGGTCAGCTTTTGGTGATTTTGATGAAGAACTATTAATATTGAATAATAATAATGAAATGTTAGTAGATTGATTGTTATGATAAATTTTGGAATTTTTAGGGAGTTATTGGAATATGAACAAATACAGAGGTGTATTTTCACTCAAATTAACTTTTTTTGTTGTTATGAAATGTTTTATTGTGAACAATTGTTAGTCTTAAATCTTCATTTCTTACACAAAATATCTGAATATTTTTGTTCTTTTCTTCCATTCACCATTCTTCTTAGGTTTCACTAGAAATTTAGATTGTTTGGACACAAAACCTCAACAAAAAAAGAAGAGAAAATAAATTCTTAATGCTGCACACTTAATACCTACACAAGGAATATGTACTATGTACAATACATTCAACAATATGTAGAATTAAAATACATTAAAAATGTGTAAAGCACATATCAAATATGTAAGAAACTCATTCAAATATGTACCATACACATTAGTTTGATCAGTTTTAAACACAGATTTATTATGTAGGTTAAATATTTAAGTATGTGATTTTTTATCAAAAAATGCGTGCAGCATGAACAGAATATGTATTGCACAAATAAAGTATGTAACTCACTCAAAACAATATGTATTTTCAATTTAAAAAGTTTAGAATACTGTTTTAGTTTACCTTCTAAAAGAAGATTGCAAGAAGGTTTTTAGGAAGTCTTACCAAAGCATAGAATACCACTTTATATTCTACTAGTTTATCTTCTACAAGGAAATATGAAGTAGGGTTCAATAGGTTTTTAAAAAATATTTAATTCCGAAAAATCTTACCTTCTTCTAGATGGCAACAAGTAGGTTTACAAGTAGCATTCTAGAGGTATAAATTCCGTAGGTTTTCAAAAGGTATTCTAGAAGGAATGATATTCCAAATGCTGCTTGGGTATGATGCATTTGTATATGAGTGAAAGATACGATCTTCTGCATAATAGTGGATAAAGACTTCTAAAATCTGAAAAGCCTGTATTTTTGAGGTTGAATTTTTCATATGTGCGTTGTCTAGCTTTCACGCAAAGCTTTCTAACAGCATCGCTACGTATGTTTAGATAATCTTGCCTGCACGGACAAGCTGGATCATTCGCACTGTGATTTGTAGCTGTAGTAAGCTTTCTAGAATCCCATGACACCATTGTTCAACCTATCAATCTATATTTTATACAGTTGCTTTAGATCTTCCAGATCTTCCAGATCTCTTAAATTTTACTTTGTAAAGACTCTTACTTGGATCTGTGCTTTTAGTTTGTGCATTAAGCTCCTCAATTATTGTGGAGGTGAATACCTTTCCAAGTCTGTGGAGATACATTGTGAATAGCCGGTTTGTTTTGCTGCGATATGTGGAGTATTCGAACTTACTTTCATCCAAAACCTTGATACAATTCTCGAAGTTAGCTTGTTCACAGCAGAATATTTTTGTTCCAATCGAAGTCTTTTTGAAGAAACATTTCTCCTTGTCTAGGAGTTTAAATACAACTTCAAATGAGTGTTTGGTGGATACGACTATAGGTGGTGGTTTTGGAGATGACTTTGGTATATCTACTGATGGATCGTTGTCGGATTCATCTGGCAACGTTGCCTGTTACGTCTTTTAGGTATCGGAAAATGGGGGTCTCTCATCACGCCCTCTTTTCAATTAAAATTTGACTCATCACTTGTGTTTACGTTCATACACAGTCAATAAACCCGCACGACCGCGATTGATAGTTGGATTAATTTTGCGTACACTGCACAAAGTTTGTTTAAGGAAAGGGCTATAAATTATTATATTAATCTTTTGCTTTTTACAGTTTTGTATCCGCTAGATCGACCGTTCAGAACGACGTTTCTAACAGAACAGGTATAATGAGCTATAGATGTTTAGTTTAGTGCTTCTCCGGATGAATATCAATCTTAACACTCCACTTAGCCCAAACAGAGTTCGGTTAGCAAGCATGATTCTCTTTTGATCTCTTGAGGGATGTCGTTTTGGTTATTAACTAATGACCCAAGATATGTGAAATTCTTTGTTGACAAAAATCGGTTAGTGCCAATGGTGATGTTAGTCAGATCTCACCAACTNGACCCAATGGTGATGTTAGTCAGATCTCACCAACTCCCGGTTTCCACTATATTTGGTTTTCTCCATGTAGAAAACATGTACTGCTGACGAAAAGTTGTGCAAGGAGAGAAATTGATAAGTCTCCGTTATGATGATGATTATGATTCGTTGTCAGAGGATTTCGGGTAGTAGTAATGTACGGACATTTCATGTTCTTATCCGAATCCCTTGGTCCATGACGTTTCCTGATCGAAATCCGTTTATCCAACAACGCGTTAGCATATTCTACTTAGAGGGAGGGTTATTCAAGGCAGTCGTTTTCAGCAAGTCAAGATGATAAAGTTTATAAATAATCACATCAGAAAAAGCACATCAAATACTTTAAATGTGTAAAGCAAGGATATGAAAAGAGCAAGTGCACATGAAGCACATGCTGAGTAGTGTGAAGAAATGTAGTACATTCTGTTAATACTACAAGATATTCATATAAGCGTTGAAAAAGTAATAGTTAATACACAAAAACACACAAGCTGTTATTGATGTAAAATATAATTTTGTGAAAAGTTCTCGAATGTTGATTTTGTTTATTTTCCAACCGCAGAAATGTAGCCAGATATAATTACTAAGTCACTGTCAAGCAATAAGTTCGTCAAGCAAAAGGTCGTTTCTGTCAAATGATGGGACTGTCTATTTGAGAAGGGTTGTTGTATTTTGATACTTAGTTTTCTTACAATAGTTTCAACTGTCATTTTTTCTTTTGAAACTATAGGAAAACCTTTAATACTTATCTTATGTTCAACAAGTATTAAAACCATTTTCAAGTAAATCGCAAAAACGATCTCATTTCAAAAACAACGCCATACCATAATAAATAAATATTGATGATGTTTTCATTAATAAACTCTAATTGATTTGCAATTTCAAATCGAAACGTTTTTTCACTACAAAATACACACGCAGTTATAGATGACATAGAATAAATGATGCTATCTAATTCCCCTAACCATCCCTTTCTCACTGAATTTGAACTAGTTTCTATCACTTTCAAAGTTAAAACAGTTTGAGGGCAGATCTGAAGGGGAACATATAAAAGCGTTGCTCTGTGTAACCATGGGGAATTTTAGAAATATATATATATAATATTCTTGACCCAAAGCTATTGGTTATGTTCGTTTAGTTCATAGTTTCAGTTTACAATTTATTGCTTTTCACATTTCAATGCAATGGAATAAATATATTTTTAGCTCTCTTTAATTATCAAATGCTTGGTTGAGGTTAAAGCACTGCAGTCAAAGAGATTTCAACATGGGGTGAAATATTATGAAATTAATGAGAATTTGTGGTAATGAGGTTGATTTTATTAGAAGAGATGACCATCATTTTAAAATGTGGTCTACTCTATTTAAATACAGACAAATCCTCAATTCATTTCATCCGTTCATAATATTCTTCTATTTAATCGAGTCGTAGTTTAGCTCATGAATGAGAAGAATATGAAATTACACACAATGGAATTAAATAAATCAGGAAAAGTATCTCAGATTCTTCTCAATCAAAATATCTCATTTTATTAATGATAGAATTTTTTCTATAGCTTTAGTTTTCACTTATATCTTTTCCTGGTCTTTCGGATGTGAATCGAACCCACATCCTATCGCTTTCCGGTCAAGTAATATAAGAAAGTNATAAATCAGGAAAAGTATCTCAGATTCTTCTCAATCAAAATATCTCATTTTATTAATGATAGAATTTTTTCTATAGCTTTAGTTTTCACTTATATCTTTTCCTGGTCTTTCGGATGTGAATCGAACCCACATCCTATCGCT
>JXPG01008090.1:3090-17401 GCA_001015175.1 Megaselia abdita
AGCTGTCTGTATATATATATATATATATATATATATATATATATATATCCGCATAATATCGATGCAGTTCATATATAAGGATAATACGGATTTGACATACATGAACAAATTAAAATTTCAATTTTCTTATTTGGTGATGTAGATTTTTATATGATTATATTTTATTACGGAAAAAAAAACATTAAACAACTACCATATCTACATTTCCAATTTCCTACTTCCGCTCAATATCTGTCCGCATATTAAGTAATCTAAACATATATAATTTTTAAAGCTTTAAGCTATTTTTAATGGCACTTCTTCAAACATTCTCAAATTATAAAAGTCGGCGCGCTTATAAAAAAGTGAAAGGTAATGAAATAGATAAGAGGATAATGGTTATGGGATTTTGTATATTCTTTTCACATTCTTTCGACTCCTTTGTTTTCCTATGACCCATAGTAAGTTTCATTTTCCTCGCATCAGTCAGGAAAGACTTTTCACGTCAGAAAAATTACTCTTCTATTTTTAGATACTATTAACTTTAAAACTAATGGTTATTCTTTACTTTTCTCTCTTCATCTATTATTCCCCCGTTCTTTTTGTTGGTTTCTGAAGTAAAGCAGAAGTAGAAGCAGTCAGCCATCATCATCTATTCCCACATTTGTTTGTACACAATGTGCTATAGTGTGTCATCATGTGATGCGGTGCAGTATACCCTTTCTGCATTTGGTGATAAGTGTATGACACTATGCATATATACTGTATAGTATATGGGGTATAAGGCATGGCATGGCGTGGATTGGATAGTCATGTTATTAAGAGGCTTTTGTGCAAATGTGTGGAATAAAAAGTGACATTTTTATAATTAAAAAAGTTTTGAAATCTTGAAGAACTAACTGACTTGACTTTTTATACATGAAATTGTTTTTCCTTAGATTCCGGTCGTTGTTTAAGAGCTTCGAGTTTTGATTGGCTTTTAATTTGAATTTCTAGAACTTTCCAAATTATGTCTTTTGCTTCACATGTTTCTTTATGACCTTTGCTTATTATTGTTTAACTTTTAGATCATTTTGTGAAATAATATGTGATTGCTTGTAATTAAATTGCTTTATACTAGCTTTCCGTCATTGAACAAAACTAACATATTATTGCATGATATAAAATTTATGTTTTGAACTATACAAGTTATCCTCTTCTTTGTTAGTAATAAATTGGAATGGTCATAACGACATATATAATTATATGTGCTCCGCACGACATCAAGAAAACATCGATTATTATATGATATTTTGATTAATGTTGCATTCTTGTAAATACATGGTTTTCATTTACAATAATTTGTGAACTCGTTTGTCTCTCTTAGAAGGGTTTAAGTTGTCTATAGTTAGTATAATTTGAAATGTGGTAGTAGATTAAAGAATGGAAACCAAATGCGGACATAAATACATTGTCAGTTTCTCTTCGGGAGACTCAATAAATACGTTTAGAAACAAATATTTAAAAATTTTGTTTGTTCTTTAAAGCTTACAAAATTACTGTTAATTTGAAATAGAAAAAGTCTCCGGACAAATTTTATATTCACACTCAAAGCATTAAAACGAAAAACCTATTATGTTATGAGTGCACCTATTTTTTTTTTGAAATAAAGGACTATTGCTTTTGTTTAAAAATAATGATTTGAAAATAGTACTTATGTTTTTTTTGAGTAGATAGAAAAAAAATGAGACTCACACTCAAAGCCGTGATTGAGCTATGTGACCTGAATGAAATTTTTTTTTTTAAGAATTTATATTAAGTTTTTTAAAGAGATACATTTGCGCTTTAGAATATTCATTGAACTATCCGCTTACATTTGTTGGCTATTACGAAAGTCGAGTTTCTCTTGGGAGCAAAAAAACATAAAGGTTTATGATTTTATAAAAAGATTTTAAAATGTTTGAATTTCATTTTTTATACTTTTTGTTTTTAAATAAATATAAAGTCTTAAATGTTTTTTTTCCACACAAGTTTTCTTGTAATTGCTAGCGTTTTTTGGAAATAACTATTGTAATTTATTTAAATAATTACTATTTCATTAGGGGTGGTATATTAGATTAACGTCACGTTATCCATCTTCGAAAATTATAACTTTATTTTATTCGTTACGTTAACATAATTTTTCGAAGTAACCGTTATCTCAAACTTTGTTCCGTTACGTCATAGAATATTTCGTTATAGTAGATACATTTATAATGTTTTTGAGATTAAATCATAATATAAAAACACATAACTCTTTACTTTACTTGAAAAGTTTAAAACAAAAATTTTAAAGAAATATTGAAATAAAAAAAATTTCAAAAATAAATATAGATCAAAAATTTAAAAAAATACCTATTAAATTGGATTTATATTAATATTTATCAGAGATATCACATCAATATCTATCTATTAAAACTAAGATCTGTGAGTGGGTATGTGAGTATGTGGATGCGTATGTTCCTTATACAAATCGAGGAGGATGATCCGATTTCGACGAAATTTGTAGGATGTGTTCCTTTAAATATTGGACATGTCGTAAACAGCATATGAGCATAAACGTAAGATAAGGTTTAGAAAATTTAGTTTTTTCTGTTCCTTTATGATATTCCACTTTAGAACAGGAGTCAGAAAATGTATGCGGAACCGATTTCTAGGATTGTAATAGGTTCCAATACCTATTCTCATCCCAGAACTCGTTTTCACATAAATTTCCTGACTCCACTTTAAATTCCCCGTCTAACGAAATCCATATTGGGAAAAACAAAAATTTTGCCAAGGAACCATTTCTGAATATTAGAAATTTTCCACGGAGCCGATTCTGAAACCTTGGAAAAATTTAGATTTTCACAATATGGGTATCGTTGGAAGGGGAATCTAAAGAGGACACAAGAAATGTATGTGAAATAGATTTGTGGGATAGGAATAGGTTCTAAGATTCCAGAAACGATCACATTTCCAAATTTTAATTTTATGTTGAGAGGAGTTAGAAAATATATGTTTAACCGATTTATAGAATGGGAATAAGTTCCAAGATTAACGGGACAATGTTTTGTATGGTTATTTTTGTTGGGGTTTATATTGAGGGAAGGCAAGAATGATGTGTGAAATCTATTTTGAATCGTCTGAGATTTAGACCAACTGGAACATACGATAGCTTATTAAGCAAAAAATACCCTCTATATTAAAAAATACAGAAACAGCAAAGAAAACCCAAACCCTTAAGATCTAAAAAATCAAAAAGGAAATAATAATAAATAACAACAACATTTCAAATAAAAAACCAAAAAAAAAAAAAAAAAAANAAATTTAGAAACAGCAACCTCAAAAATTGTAATTCCTTCATTACCACAATAAATACCTTCAAGAACTAAAAAAAAAAAAACTAAAAGTATATTTATAAAAAAAGCCTTCAAAAATATAAAGAAAATAAATTTCAGCCAAATAATTAATACAATAATATTAATAAACATAACAAATACCATCGAAGACTAGGCAAATATAATAATCATTTAAATCAGCTGCAGCCAATTAATAAATAGTTTACATAGAATTAAAATTGAAGACAACAATTTAAAACCACACAGACCAATAGGTTTACCGTTCTTGGAAAAATCAGAAATTTCTTCAGCAAGCAAAAAATATCATGAAAAATAAAAAAATAAAAGAAAGTAATTTACAACAAGCTTAAGAACTATAATGAAGCGGTGCAGTAGAACTACGTTCCCTAGTAGCAATATAGGGTTTTTTTTTATAAAATTGCTCCACTCACAGCCTCTGAAATTATAAGGAATTATCAAAGCTATAAAAACTTTTCTACGACCATGCATTTCTAAAATTGAGGGCTTATGGGCCTTATTAGTACCTTCAAAATGATGTATCAAAAGACCTTACATGATTCGACATTTTTTTGCATTTAGCACTAGGATTTTTGTTATAAAATTATTTAAAAATTCAAATAAAAAACCATAAAAAACTTAATAAGAATCATAATTACATGACCCTACATGATTCGAGATAACGAAGCACTAAAATTGCAATTTTATATAGGCCATTTTACCGTTTTTCGCTTTCCTACGCCACACAGTGTGGCGCCTAGTGGACACATTTTTTTTGTTTCTACTTTTGATATTTGAATTTGTGTTGATGGGTTCTTGTTACAGATATTCCAAAGCATCAAAAATATGGATAACAAAAATTGTTATATATGTAACTGCTGATTTTTAATTGAGCTTTAAAGTCAAAAAATCATATTTTTCTTTAAATAGGCGTACATTTAGGGTCATTTTCAAAATGATGCTGCACAGCCTTAGTAGAAAATATTTTAGTTTCATAAAAATATTTGTGTCCTCCAAAGGATTTTAAGATTTACATTTTACACAACTTGATGTGTTGGTTCTCGAAAGAGGTAGGTTTTTCCTTAAAATTCAAGTTTAAAGTGGAATATCTCAAAAGTTAAAGCGAATTCCAGTCACAGTTCCTCTATGATTTAAACCTCCGTATATTCTGTATCGATCCTGAATTTTAGCTGAGCGTTTTTGCGCCTTTTTTAGCTATGACCAATTAGCTCGAAGCTTAAGCCTAGCCTTTTAATCTACGTCTAATTTAAATCTCTAATAAATAATAATCATTAAACGTTTCGTATAAAGAGTTGCATGCTATAATTAATAACAATCGAGATATTAATCCATGCCAGCTTATTCATATAGTTAATGAAAAATATAAGGTTTTATTAGATGACAACGATATACTTATTAAAGAGCTCAAGAATAAATTTCGTAATCCCAGTTGGTCAACTATGAGAAGAAGCTTTGGAAATCTATACTGATTTCTTCTGATCCATCTATAACAAATCTGAGAATATTGAGGAAAAAGAAGCATTTACCTCCTTCGATAGAAGCTCTCGAATTATTAGAGGATTAAAACTTTTACTTAGACTTCAGAAATCATATTTATGATATATATTGTTACTATTTATAATATTTATTTTATTTATTTCAACAACAATTTTCGAAAATCAACAAAAAAGATCTGACATGCAAAAAAAGAATTTTACTCATTATGGCAGGGTTCTAGGAAGGTAGGTATATTTCAGTCAAAATTTGAACTACATTCAACAAACATATATCAAATAAAAGTTCTAAGTCACAGCTTTAATTTGAGCTAAAAATAAAAAAAATCGATTTTTAACAATTTATTTTACTTTTTTCCCTATACATCAATAAAAAAAAAGGACGTGAAGCTCATTGGAAGGTAAAATGAACTATAATGTTTATTTTTCAAATCTTTTTGGACATTTTTTTTTTGTTGTATTTTTGAGTTTTGACCAAGATTAGACCCAGCTAGTTGAAGTGAATTAAAGATTGAAGTCCAATACTATAGGACTAGCAACTATAGCTAGCCAGTTTAGACAATTTAAAGTTTAAATGTTGTAAAGTTTTAGATTTTTAGATTTCAATAAATAAAATTGCATTTGAACCAGCTAGTCAATTCTCCTTTAAAAAGTATCAGCTATAGAAAGAAAAGTGAGTACACAATGTTAAAATTTTGACATTGTAATACGTATTAATTCAAATGCGTAGTTTGAATTAAAATAGCAAAGCGCAGATGGCCAAGAGCCCTTGATGAAGGGTAGGATAGGTCGAAAAACTGAAAATGAATACAGAACTGCATTAAATCCGTTGGCGTTTTTTTGTATTCGGCGGACAGGTCTTTAACCATATTTTGAGTATTATTCAAAAGCAAACAAAATATATATTTTTTAAAACCAAGAAATCTTCAACTTTTTTCCCTATTGCTTAAAACATTGAAAAGTTTTAAGAATTTATATTTCAATTTCTTTTGTTATCCTTTCTTCGATAGATAGTTCACTAAAAAGAAAAGACTGGATTTATTACAATGCTGTCTAGACAAAGACTTATTCATTTAATGTTCACTGCACACACCCTCACTGACGAGTAATTTATTCAAATTTCTTTAATCTCGTTAGCAATTCAATGATTATTGACGTGTCATTCTTGACTTGAAATTAACTATACCAACATGCACTGAAATAGAAAATCATGCACGTTAGATTTTTTATTTTTATCGTATACAATGAGCGTTGGCTGTTCAAGAGATATATGTATACTTTCTCAGGAACAGATATAGTTGGAAGTAAAAATTTACTGAGATTAGTAGAGAAAAAAAAGTGTTAAGGCCTACAGTCTTTGTGGTGCCTAAGATGTTTTATTCAAATTTGATTGAAAGAAGAAACACAAGAAAGCTTACATTTCACAGTTGAATGGTTTTCTTGAATGCATGATGGACGGACAGGGCAGGAGGTCACAGGAGTTAGAAGGGAATGGAAAGTGAAATAGGAGAGTTATTGATTTCATGTTGTTACTTTTTCATAACATTTTCTCTTCACATTAGAAAGTTACGTTTTCCATTCAGATTTCGAGAAAAATAATCAATTGTTTCTTCTGTGCATTCGTTTTTTCCAACTAGGTGTATTTGCGTAACAGGCACTCCACTTTTTTTTCATCACACCATCATCACACAATTTTAACTTAATTTTTGTTAATGATAACTTATTTGATATTTTTTCTTAATTACTTAAAACTAATCGACATTAACTTTTAAACATTAATATTCAATTAACTTTTATGTAAAAAATTACTTCTACAGAAAATTTCACGGAACTTGTGTTGTAATTCGTCTGCTTTTACTCGCGAACTGAACCTAATCTGGTACTACTTGCAGTTTCATGTATCGTGCGCAATGGATAGGAATTGGATCCTGTAGGAAGCTTTCCTAAGGAGCTTTGACTATACCTTCCCCTATATTGAGCGCAACAAGTGGTTGTTTGTTATTGTTTACTATGTAAACCGGCATTGTCACTATGATATTGTTATAGAATAAGTAGTTACGGAATCATAAGAAGTAAAAGCTTTTTGAGGTTTTTGGCTTTTGTTCAATAATGAAATTTGGGTTGGGTTAGAACTTTTCACATGAATTTACTATAATAGAAAGGTGTTCATGTCTTTCTAAACTTCAGTTTCTTAATTAATTTATTATTTTATGATAAAGCGATATATGATCCTTTTGATGAGCTGAGTTACATCAGAAGTTGCAGGCGTTATTGCTCAATTGATATTTTCAACTATACAAATGGTAATTGCACAGAAGTTGGGAGATTTGAAATATGTGACTTCCAAAAGTTGATAAAGTGGTTAAGCGGTTTTAGTTAGCTTTAGTGTACTTTTAAAGTATTGCTCAGAAAATCGGTTATTATGTCTCTAATATAAATGGATAGATCTAGGTTCTATAATGTTCATGGTATTTTTATATGAGAAAGATTGGATCTATTTCTAGGTTTTGATTTAGGAAGAGAGCTGTTGCATTATTTTCATAATGATGAACTACTCGTTTTGAGGTGTAATGTGAACACTTTAAAAGGTGTAGTAAGTTTTCATAGTAACTTTTTAATAAAAAAAAAGAAAAAAAATTGTCCTCATATATTTGTAAACAAAAAATGGTACCCCTTGTTTTTGTAAAAAACGCTGTTTGTAATTTTTTTGTGTTGGAAAATAAACTTCTTTAAATTTCCTTTTATATTTTTTTCAAAATGGATAGTTTGTAAACATTTGACTAGTCTCTATTTAAACCTTGGAGCGGCTTTTAGTGCGGGTAAGAGTTCCACAGTATTTAGAGTGCGTCACAATGTATGTCTGGTGCAGATTTACCTCCACTTAAAAAGAATTGCCTTTTTAAAGAAACTTTAAAACGAAATTACCTTCATTATTTACAAACAAGAAAAACAAAATATTTATACTGCTTATTACTTATGATTTCATATACTTATACGCTTTTTGTAAAGATATCTAATCACCTAAAAGCCTGGAAGTAGCTAATATACCTAAAATCCTATAAATAAAGTCCAGATATCTTTATTTATTGGTTTCGTGACATAACTCTAGGTGGTAAAAATGGAAAACTTGAACATTGAGATTGAACTCGGGAAGTTAGACAAAGCGTTTTATATAAAAATGATTACTATTTTTTTTTTTTTTTATTTCCTCAGGAAAAAGTATTTTTTCATGAAAACATAATACAGAAGTCTAAAGAGATTCTTGAGGTCGAATTTGTTGGATGCAGTGAATAATATAATACTCCCTTAAAATTTAACACAAAATTATTAGTTTTTCTAAAATTTTTATTTTAGAGATATTAAAATTAAATTTCAAAATTTCTACAGTTCAAAAAAATCTTAGTAGAATTGAATAATAACCCAGGTTTTGATTTTGACAATATTATTTTACCAGTTATTGAAGCTGTAAATATTAAGTTACAAAATGGTATTCCTTATAGAACGTAGTATAATTTTAGTAAATTTTAACTAAATTGTAATGTAAAGAAAATTAAACTAATATCTTAAAAAAATACAACTTTTAATAAATTTTATATTATAATTTAAACAAAGCTTTAATTCTATTTAATATTATTCTTCATTAATATTTTTAGTGAAACAATAAACATGAAACCAGGGAAATATAAGTGCATTAAATAAAGAAAAAAGCTCAAAGTGATAAAGTCTGATTATAATATATCAAAATAATTTAGGTTTCATGAATCAACCATATTTTCATCAAAACAACACTCACCAGGTGACACAGTGAATCATTATCAGCAAATTAATAATACCTTAAAAACAAAATTATTTTTATAACCAAAAGTTGAGTTCATCCAGTCTTGATCCCTGCAATCAGCAACCATAATTTTATGATGAAATGCATGAAAACATTTGTTTGACTGCGCTTGGGCACATGGTTGAGATAAGCATTGCTATAAAAGATTTGACCATCCAGATGGCTATTCAGTCTTAACTTAGGCATGAAGCTGTGCTTTTTCTTTTTAGGCTGCCTTGCATTTGCAGGAGCATCTACATTTTTTGAGAAATCTGTAAAATATGGTAACTATGAAATTACGAAGAGTTGAATACATCAATAACATGTGATTTTACAGCGGATAAAACATTCCTTGAAAGACAAAAGTTTTTATATGATGTTCTTTACAAAGTCCATGACGAATATCTTCTAGAAAATAGAAGAGGAATCGATTTCTTCGTTGAAGGAGAGCAATTTTACAATGTAGGTTTATTAATTGATTTTAAAACTTTTGCTTAATATCTTTTTCTCAGGATTACTCGAAAATAAATAAATTCTTCGAGCTTTTCAAAACAGGAGTTTTCGTTCCCAAAGACTTTTTCTTCAATGTTTTCAACAAAGAACATTCGTTATACGCGAAATACCTATTCGATCTGTTCTATGAATCAAAAGACTTTGATACATTCTATAAAAATGTTATCTACGCTCGTATTTATGTCAATCCAGATATCTTCGTATATGCGCTTACATTAACAATTATTCACAAGCACGACTTTGAAGGATACATTCTTCCTCCAATCTACGAGATCTTCCCACAAAAGTTCTTCCACAATGAATTTATCAACACTGTTAAAAGCTTTGACTATGATAATTACAGATATTCTGAAAACAGTTTTGCTGAACTTAAAGAACATTATAAGAACTACAAACATTTTAACATTCATGAAATTGGAAATAAGTTCTTTGAAATCCCCCAAGAAGAATACTTCCAACGCAGTAACATCCATGAATTAAAGGAGTCCTTTGAATGGAGACATATGCTTAATGATACCAAATTTTTCTACAGGTACGCCAAGTACTCCGATTTCTACAGTCCTCTGAATGAAGAGAATAAGTTAGCTTATTTCACTGAAGATATTGGTTGGAATCAATACTATTATTACTACCATTTGGATTATCCTTTCTGGATGGACGGTAAGCACTATGGATTGAATAAGGATCGCCGGGGTGAACTGTATCTTTACATGCATCAGCAAATTTTGGCACGCTATTTCTTAGAGCGTCTCTCAAACGGATTGGGTGAAATAGATGAATTCTCTTTCTATCATAGAATCGACGATGGTTACAAATCAGGTTTGTTGATTTTTTAAACTTTAATTTTGAGATTTTTACCAAAATTGTATTTGCACAATTATTTATTTTGAATGTAACGTTTCGCTTAAATTTTGTTTGAATTTTAGCCATTGTTCAAATTGCGGCAAACATTCTAGAAACCATAAGAAGTTCTATATTTGCGTTAATTCCTAAAAATCAGCACTTGGTGCAAAACAAAAATCTGCACAATTCTCTTTTGATTATATTAATATTTAAAGTATATTCTGTGCTTTACATTAAAACATTTTTGTACTATAAAAGTAAATCACACAACAAATAGACCCAGCATTTTGAAAACCATTCCTTCTAGAATACCGTTGCTAAAATCTTTTGAATACCTACGGCATATATACCTCTACAATGCTTCTTGTACACCTACTTGTATCCCTCTAGAAGAAGGTATGATTTTTCGGACTTAAATACTTCTTACAAACTTTTTGAATCCTTCTTCATATGTTCTTGTAGAAGGAAAACTTAAGTGTATAAGTATTCTATGCTTAGGTAAGACTTCTTAAAACGTTCTTGTAGAAGCCAAACTCAAAGGGTACTCTAAGCCCTTTGAAATAAATAGGAAACTACTTAGACCAAGAGTAAGTAAGGGGGTCAACGAGGAAATTTCAAACTATAATATAAGTGTCTCATTGTTAATGAAACTCCTTAATGAAATTTGAGAAGCACATAAGAGGCCTACAGTAATCCCTGATTATGACCATAGTACCAATAACTTTTAAGTCCTCTTTCGATGGTTAGTACATACCAATCTTGTTGATTCTTCTAGTCGCTAACGAAGAATATTCTCTTAGTAAAACTGTGTAGCTGTTAAATTGTAATTCCTTACTGAATCGATATCTTTACCTGATGCAAGTCTGGTGTAGTTATTATCATGTAGGATCATCATGATCGATAACTTCTGTTGGACTTTGCGATACTTCCTCTTTGCTTCCTCTGAATTCTGCATAGGACTGCTTTCCTTTGAGTTAGTTCGTCATCCTTCTGGTATGATGGGAGCGTTGTCTGGAGGATATTGGAGAGAAGTATTCTGTGATTTACGGCTTTTGTGATTACAAGGCTACTATTATAGTTCCTTCATGGGAACGTTTGAAATTCATGACGTGTTTGATATTGTGATGAATACGTTGAAGTGCTATAATTGTGCTACTTTGTTTTCTGAAACAACATTTTTGGTCTTTGGGTTAAAGGTGTTCTTTAAAAGTTAGTTGCAGAAGTTTTTCGAGCAGATTAGCGACGGGCGACAGAAATCAATCTGTAAGAGTTCGAACAAAACTAAAACGTGTTTTTGATAAATAAGAAAGTATTTTTTTAATTAAATTGCGTTATTAATATCATTTTAAAAATATATATTAAACTTTATAAGGAATAACAATTATTTTTAACAAAATCACTTATGTTATTTTCCCACAGGATTAACTTATCGCTCTGGTTTAGGCTACAGTTCCCGACCAAACTATTACGAAATTTATGACTCATCCAAAGTTTATTATTACAACTTGATTGAAAGCTACGAACGCAGGATTCGTGACATCATTGACTCTGGATTTTATACTACAGTAGATGGGAAGAAATACAACCTTAGAGACTCTAAGTCCATTGAAGTTCTGGGAAATTTGATCCAATCAAATCCTGACAGTTTTGATAGAAAGTTTTTCGGATACTTTTGCAACATTTACCATCTTATTATCGGAGGAGCTAAAGTTCATGAATCAGTCCGAAATTACATTGTCCCAAATGTTTTCTTGAGTTTTGAAACTATCTTAAGAGATCCAGTTTTTTACAGTTTATACAAAAGGATAATCAAGTTTTACTATCAATACAAGAATCATCTTCCAGTTTACAAGTCAGAAGACCTTTTGTTCAAGGGCGTAAGGGTAGTTGGCCTTGAGGTAGACAAGTTTGTTACTTATTTCGATTACCACGATTCTGATGTAACGACTCTTCTTCCAAGGGATGTCATGATGAAAGGAGGCAGATGGTCATGGGATTATATATTATTGGCCAGACAGAAGAGATTGAACCATGAGAAATTTTCTATTACGATTGATGTAAAATCTGAAAAAGCCCACAAAGCTGTTGTTCGATTTTACTTGGCTCCCAAATACGATCAATTCGGACATGAATACGACTTCGACCAGAATCGTGAAAATACAGTTGAGCTTGATCAGTTTGTTTATGAATTGAAGGAAGGAGAAAATAAAATTGTTCGAAGATCTGACGAATTCTACTGGAGTGTTAGAGACCGCACAACTTATACTGAACTGTATAAATATATTTTGTTCTCTTTTGAAGGCGAGCACAAGTTCCCACTGGACATGAGTGAATCCCACAATGGCTTCCCTGACAGATTAGTTTTGCCTAAAGGTCACGCTTCTGGTTATCCTGTTTACTTATATGTGATTGTTACTCCTTACAATGACAGTGTGAAGCAGTTCTCAAACT
Organism: Megaselia abdita; assembly: GCA_001015175.1. Lineage (NCBI taxonomy): Eukaryota > Metazoa > Arthropoda > Insecta > Diptera > Phoridae > Megaselia > Megaselia abdita. The sequence continues at coordinate 15,564 of JXPG01008090.1, forward strand.
TTGACTTCAATGTTTCTTCAGGAATTGGATCCGGACATCGCTATATTGATGATCTTCCTTTCGGTTATCCATTCGATAGAAAAATTGATTTCTTCACATTCCACGAAACTGCAAATTTCTATGCCAAGGAATTCAAAATCTACCATAATGGATTCAAAGGACAACAAGGCAAATATGATTTTCACAAGTATTGATTTTTGTGATCAATAAATATAATTTTCAGAAATTAGATTATGTGTTTGTTTTATATTTCAAATCGACGAGGGTGATACTAATTTTACCAAATTTGCATGTTAGATTAATTGAATAACTTGAAGTGAAGGGTTTCGTTATGATTTGAGCATAAACATAAGGTCGATTAATTTATTTATATAGTTTTTATTATATGTTGATTAGCAAATATAGACATCGTTCGAAGGGGAATCTTGAGAGAATAGGTTCCAAGATGCCAGAAGTGCTTCCGTAGCAAAATTTAATTTTTTGACAATCTAGGTATAGTTGAACGGAGTATCTTCAAAATGTATGTAGAACCGATAACAAAAAGTAAAGTTTTTCTTCAGCTTCAGCAAAACAATAAATACCCTCAAAAATTGAAAAATTGAATTATTAAAAACAAAATAATAAAAATAAAATATTACTTTAGAAAAAAATAAAACAAAACAAAACAATATTCTTTAAATAACAATAAATAATATCTATATAATGAAAATCGCAGGAGAAAACAAAATATATACTAAAAAAACAATTATTTTTAAAGGAAATAAATATAAATTTTAAAGGAAACAAGCAAAAATATATCTTACATTCAGATTTTTTTTAAGTCTTTATCGTTTTTGTCTTCCAACAGCAACGGCAATTTTCTTCGGTGGAGCCTCGTTATTCTTGCGGTACACATATCCAAGCCATCGCCTCTGCTGCTTTGTCATTCTTTGAACGATGCTGGTTCTCCATTCGTTGTTTTCACAGATAGGTCCATAAATCATACGCAATACTTTTCTCTCAAGTATCCCTAGCAGTTTCTACAAGTCACAAGATCAAGCATCACCTATCAGAAAACCTTTTGTTGTAGTAAAGGGGCCGGGCATCACTCTTGGATACACGAACAGAACTTTTGGTGCCCGATAGAGTCATCTGACTTTAACAATCGTATACTTATATATATCATCAGTATATCATGGGTTAATAAATTCCTATAAGTAATATCAGTGTAAAACTAAAATTTTAGAAGAAATTCTTCCATTAATGAGATGACTAAAAACACATCACATCTCAAGAAATAATAATTGTGTAAATATGGTTAATGTTAACTTTAATGATTTCTTCACGCCACTATGGTCCTAGCGAATTCCTGTGAAAATTTGTATGAGTTAATGTTTAGAAGTGCATAACAAATAAATATTATGAGATTTTTTTTCAAGAGAAAGTAACAATTGAGCAAAACCTCTACTGGCAGGCTAGTAAATGTATATAAGACCAATTTCTACCTGACATAATGATTTCATCTTTTTAAGCTCAAATTATTGTCCTCACACCAAATACAATGAGTCTAAAAATTGAAAGAAAACTATTTAAGAACCTGTTCAAAACCAAGACTTTCTTGCTGAATAAACTTTGAAAAAGTGAGCTTTGGAAAATATATGTTCTCAAAATGAATCAGTAATTCATTTCAACAGAATCAAGGCTTTCAAATATTAAATTAAAATTTAAAAAGATCTTTTGAAAGATAAGGTAATGGTTGGTTGGTTGGCAAAGGCACAAATCCTGCGATTGTAGAAATTGATGTTAGTCTTTTTTCTAAACCTTTTTAACGAATCGATACTGATAAGAATGGAACCACC
>JXPG01008093.1:0-12771 GCA_001015175.1 Megaselia abdita
ATTTTAAAACTTATTTTTTTGAGTGAAGTTTCTATAAAAAAAGATAATTTTTGTCCTCATATTTTTGTAAAAAATTCAATTTGTGATTTTTGTGACAAAAAAATCGATTTCCTTCAAACTTTTCTTTTAGAAAGACTTTTAATTGATCAAATTAAGAATTTTCCATAATAAAGTTAAGGATTTTTTAAATGTTTTTGTCAAAAATTCAAAGGGGGATCTCTTTTTGATGTTTTGTCCCGAAACTGCCTTTTTAGCGAAAATGTTCTTCTAGAACGACTTTTGATTGATCAAGTTGAGTTCACGCGAACAAAAACAAGAAAAAAACAAGAGATAATCTCTTTCCGCTTTAATTTTTTTGCGAGAGCTATTATATTTATCTAAGACTTCCATCGTAATTTAAATCTGAACAAAAAACCAAAACCTATCTAAATTTCAGACGGACAGACAGACAACAAAGCGAGTTCATAAGGGTATTTAAAAAAAACCATATCAAAAGAAAACAAAACTAATAAAATTCTAACATTCATCATCAGTTATCTCGCATTTGATCCAACGCTCTTCAACCTATCATGTAAAACCAAATAAAAATCAAATCCAATCGACAGCAATTCAGACAGACCAATGAATACATTCAACAGAAATGTTCAACGAATCCTCTTCTTCAAGTAAATTAAGTAAACGAAAAATGACACTTGCGTGACGATTGAGATGAGGATGGTCAATAGATAAGAGTCAAGATATTATCTGTTGCAATGCATTCGAAACATAAGCGAATGTGGGAAGGTCCATCATCAGCCTGAACATCATCCAGATTCACAAGTAATCCAACCAACTGATAGCAAAACTAAACTCAAACAAATTAATTTCGCAGAATGGGAATCTGGTAAAAAAAATGGTAGAAATGTTCTGTTCGTTTGCAGTTACCACTCCACTACTATTAAATTCCTGTATTCCAACAGCAAAAACGAACAACTATAAAATTTTAGGATCCACTAATCTCTTCCTCGCCGTTTTACTATGACTATGGGTACATCAGGAATACAATACAGGGTGTCTAGTTGGTTGCTTTGTGGATATGGATTTAACTTTACTTTTTACTTAAACAGTTAAAATGTTAAAGTTAAAATTTGGAAATAAATAGAAAGTTCAAACACGAGCTCAAGTTCTCGAAAAAACCATTAAGAAGTGAAGTTTTTGTTATTTGAGTAGAAAATAAAATAACACTAATCAAATAGTTTTTTTTAAAGTAGAATCAACTTAAAAAAAATATACCCTATTATAAAGAGACTTAAACATATTGTAATTTGAACTTCTGCTTTATTTCCCTTTTGAGTAATTGTTAGTACGTACTTTAGTTGATTTTGCTATACTTAAAATATCATACATATTAATATATTTGTTTTAAATTTTAAAAATTAATATATTTGTTAATAATTTTGTTTAAAATTTTTAAATATAACTCATAACGTTTTTTAGAATTTTATTTAATCATTTTTTTTTTTATAATTTTTTTTATTATGTTTTAGATTCGGTTGTTCTTTTTGTCTTCTTTTGTATTTGAATATTTTTTTTTTTTTTTTTTGAACTTCAAAATTTGAAGTTTTATTTGTGATTTTTTAATATTTTTGATGTACAATTATATTAAAAATTATTCTTTTTGTTTTAAATATAACTCTTTATTTTTTTAAGTTTGTTTACAATTTTATTTATTAGTTTTTGTTGTAGCATTTTTTATTTTTTTTAAGTTTGTTTACAATTTTATTTATTAGTTTTTGTTGTAGCATTTAAAAAATATTTATTGTTGGATTTATTTTTATTATTTATTGGTCTTTCTATTTTCTATTTTGTTTAATAATTTTTGATTTAAATTTAGTTGTTTAATTTTTTGTTTTTTTTATTTTTTTTTGTGATTTTTTTATTTTTTTTTATTTACAATTATTTTAAGGATTAATCTTTTTGTTTTAAATTTAAAAATATAACTCTTCATTTTAATGTTTAAAATGTTTTTATTAGTTTTAGCATTTTTTAAAATTTGTTTGGTTCATTTCTTTTTTTAGAAATTTTTGTATTAGATTTTGTTGTTTAATATTCTGTTTTGTCTTCTTTTGTATTTTAATTTTTTAGTTTTTTAATATGTTTTATTTACAATTATTTAAAAAATTAATGTTTTTGTTTTAAATATCTAAATATAACTCTTTATTTTTTAATCTTTAAATAATCATATTTTTAGTTTTTTTTATATTTTGTTGTTCTTGACTTTTTGATTTTCTGTTGATTTTCTTTGTTTTTGTAGGAATTATTTATTTTTATTTGGTTTAGTTATTTTTTATTTAGAATTTGTTGCTTTATTCTCAATTTTGTATTTTAAAACATTTTTTTTTAGTGTATTTTGTGATTAGACAATATTACTCACAAATATTCTTAAAAACATTTCTTTTTGTTTTAAATGTTTAAATATAACTCTTTATTTTTTAAGTTTCATAGAATCTATTTATTAGTTTTTGTAGTAGTATTATTTATATTTGTTTTTTGTTTTTAAATTTAAGAATTAATCTTTTTGTTTTAAATTTATAAATATAAATCTTTATTTTTGAAATATATATATTTTTTTTAATATACAACTCTACATTTTTAAAGTTTCTTAGAATTTATTTATTAGTTTTTGTTGTAGCATTCTTNATTACTCACAAATATTCTTAAAAACATTTCTTTTTGTTTTAAATGTTTAAATATAACTCTTTATTTTTTAAGTTTCATAGAATCTATTTATTAGTTTTTGTAGTAGTATTATTTATATTTGTTTTTTGTTTTTAAATTTAAGAATTAATCTTTTTGTTTTAAATTTATAAATATAAATCTTTATTTTTGAAATATATATATTTTTTTTAATATACAACTCTACATTTTTAAAGTTTCTTAGAATTTATTTATTAGTTTTTGTTGTAGCATTCTTAAAATACTTTTTAGTTCTTAATTTTTTTGTTTATTTTCTATTGGCTTTCTTTTTTTTTTAGATTTTTTCTGTTTTTTTTAAATTATTTTTTATTTAGATTTTATTGTTTGATTTTTCTTTTTGTATAGTTTGTGTCTTTTAATATTTTTGATGTACAATTATTTTAAAAATTATTCATTTTGTTTTAAATTTAAAAATATAACTCTTAATTTTAAAGTTTTATTTTTTTTTTTTATATTTGTTATAGAATTTTTTAAAATACTTTGTTGTTCTTAACTTTTTTATTTTCTATTGGTTTTCTTTGTTTTTATTTGTAGATTTTTTCTATTTTGTTTAATTATTTTTTATTTAGATTTTNTAAAATACTTTTTAGTTCTTAATTTTTTTGTTTATTTTCTATTGGCTTTCTTTTTTTTTTAGATTTTTTCTGTTTTTTTTAAATTATTTTTTATTTAGATTTTATTGTTTGATTTTTCTTTTTGTATAGTTTGTGTCTTTTAATATTTTTGATGTACAATTATTTTAAAAATTATTCATTTTGTTTTAAATTTAAAAATATAACTCTTAATTTTAAAGTTTTATTTTTTTTTTTTATATTTGTTATAGAATTTTTTAAAATACTTTGTTGTTCTTAACTTTTTTATTTTCTATTGGTTTTCTTTGTTTTTATTTGTAGATTTTTTCTATTTTGTTTAATTATTTTTTATTTAGATTTTTCTGTTTGTCTTCTTTTGTTTTTAATTTTTGATTTTTTTAAATATTTTTATTTAAATTTATTTTAAAAATTAATCGGTTTTTTTTTAAATTTCTAAATATTTGTTTTAAAATGTTTATTTATTAGTTTTTGTTGTAGTTTTATTTGTATTTTTTGTTGTTTTTCATTTCTTGATTTTCTATGGGTTTTGTTGTTTTTTTGTAATTCTTAATTTTTGAAGTTTTATTTGTGGTTTTTAAATATTGTTTTTTATTTTAGAAGAAATAATTTTTTTAAAAATTGTTTTGATTCAAATGTTGTTTGATTCTCTTCTATTCTGGGTATTTTTTTGTTTTTTGTATGTTAAATGTATGTATGTTTAATTTTTATAATTTGTGGAGTTTTATTTGTGGTTTTTTAATAGTTTTAATGTACAATTATTTTTTTATTATCATAGTATATTATTTACTTTTACTATTTTTTCTTTATTAGTTTTTGTTTTTGTTTGATTCTTCGTGGTTTTCTTTTTCATTTTAAGGTTTTTTCTAATTTCAAATTATCGGTTTTACGGAAATGTTTTAATTTACTTAAATAAAACATTTCGTTGAAGAAAAGTCTGATTGAAAAAGCAATTTGACGAAAGTTGTTTTTTCGACCCAAAAAACTGACAGTGGTACCTCCGCCTCCGAGCTCAAGTTGGATCAAAAAGCATCTCTAAAGGAAAATCGCCCGAAGCAATGCAAGGACATCCATACCTTAAAACTCCACTCAACAATCACGCTAAAGTCATACCACCCTGTTAACAAGCTGAAGAACGTCACATGCGAACAATTTAATATTTCAAAATGTACTTCTTATGCTTATGGCCTAAGCTTTGCACACATTGCTTGCCTGGTCGCCAGCTAGCTAGCATGCATAGTATATCCCATAGATACAAAATCGACTTCGACATCGAATGCATTCGTTCCCTCATAGTTTGGTTGCTTTTTGCCTAGATAGCTAAACTAAGCCAGTTATGTAGAAAAGAACGACGGTACGATGACGACTACGAACCAGTAACAAGACCCAACGAATGAGTGAAAATTGTTGGAATTGGATGGACGGACACACAATATCTATCCATCGGGACAGAAAGAAAGAACTATAACTAGTAGAAGTGGATATAGATGAGTAAAATATTACTCGCTCTATCCATCCTTATGCCTCTATCCGTTCGTTCTATCTAACAGCGATGTCGGTCGTTCGGTCGGACGGAATGGTTTGAATGAAATACTCTATGATTGTATATAATATGATGTTGTTCTGCCATTCAGCTAAGTTCTTTCTGCTGAAGTAAACAACGGTTCCAGTACAAAGACTATGCTGTGGAGAGAATATAGCCGCAGCGCAGTACAGAACAGCTACACACAATATACGAGCTTACTTATATATTTATATATAAACATTTTATATCAAGGCAGTTATATGACATCGAACTGTGGAATGAATCGAATGGAAATTGTTGAGCAGAAAGGTTTTCAATTAGTAGAATATTGTTTTTTAATTGAACGAATTTTGATTGGTTTTCAAATTCGAGGAATTATAAAGTTCGGAAATGTATTTAATACAATAGTGAAGATTATGGTTGAAGTATTTAATATTTTTCGTTTAAATTACAAAAATCTTACAAAATGTAGTTTTTTTTAATTTGCATTGCCTATAGAAGTATTGAAGTTTTCTTAGAAAAGAAGAGAGATTTCTTAAAGACTTCTCGACTTAGGAAAGGATTTGTTGAGAGCTCTTAAATCATTCTTCTCTAAGCAAGGAAAAAGCATCTAGAATAAGTCGCCTATAAGAAATCTAACAAAAGAAAACAAAAATTTGTTTTGCTCATACTGAACTCTAGAGTCTTATAAATCATTTTCCTGTTTTCAGAATTCAAATATCTTATACAAAACTCGAGAAAATCCAGTTTGTATATTGGTATATTGCAAACAAATAAAGGCGAAAGCAGTCCTCCCGGATATTTCAACTTTCATATATTCATTTTTCTCGCGTGATGAAAACGGAAACTTATTTCTTTCAAGAACAAGACCTACAGCGCTAAAAACCAGGGCAACAGATACGTTAGACGAACGTAAAAGTAAATTGGTTGTCTGATATAGAACTATTTAATGTTTCTCAAAGAATTCTTTTCAAAGAATTTAGAAGTTTTAAAGTGTTCTTTAACCCTTCTTAAAGAAATTTTAAAAAGAACACTCTTTGACAACTTCAGCGCGAATAAAGGAATTCAAACCGTTTTAAGTCTTAAAGTAGCTTTTCGAAGAAATAAAACTTCTTTTAGACTTCTGTTTTCTTCGTGAAGAAGTCTTAAAGAAAAGAAATTGTTTACTCGGCGGGAATGTTGTCAAGCCCAGAACTTTTGTTTTTTAAGCGCTCGATAGCTGTACGAACTTCAACCATGGTAAGTGCCTCAATCTCTAGATCGTCGTAGATAGGTGGTTTCTCCAGAGCAGCCAATGAGGTTTCAACGGCCTCGCCATTAAGTGTGTCTCGAATATACTCAGCCAGCGTTTCACAGCTACATCAGCACTTATAAGAAGATTGCTGTTCTTATCTTTGCATGGAAATGTTACTTGCTTACGGCGATTTGTTCGTTTATTTATTTTATTGTAAAACTTTCTTAAATCCTTGGTATTTTGATATCCCTGAATTTTTCACTTCGTGTTGTTTTTTCTTATTCCGAAAAAGTCGATAAAGGCGCTTTCTTTTTTCAGAGAAAATTATATAAGCTTCCAGAGATGTAGCTGCTTGAAGCCATTTAGCGCTAGCCTCGTTCTTTGCTACAAGCGCTTCTTCGCAATCTGTGGTGGCTTTTTCCCAAGCACATGTGTATCAATGTTGTTGATTGCTTCAGAGACTTGATACTAGTGCTCTTCTGCTGACAAAGATGTGAGATTTATTTGATCAAGCGTATTGATAAGCTTACTCCTATATACTCATTTGCTATGCTAGCCTTTTTCAGAGCTTCAATGTTGTGTTCCTTCGATGTGTTAGATGTTATTTTGATCTTACTGGAAATCTTTGCGCTAAATTCTCCTATCAATAGCAATATGGTCAACTTAAGTCATTGAGACTCCATCAGGAGCAATCCAGGTGGCTTTATGAATTTCTTTCCTTCTGAAAATACTAATTACCAAATTGTTTAACACCACAAAACTAATAAATCTGATTCCATTTTCGATTGTTTCTATGTCTTTGGCCTTAAGAAATCTTATTGACTCCATCCTTTTCTTAGCCTTTATGAATTCTTTCCCAATCGTACCATCGTAGACATTTTCACAACCAATTTGAGCATTTAGACCACCTAATATTTCGGGCCATAGTTGGCCATGCCTCAGAGTATACAAGGTGATCAAATTGGAGTAATTGGCAATCGACAAAGGAAGTCTTACGGAATAAGGGTACTAAGGGTCACACTCTGACCTTCAGGTTAGGATTAATCACTCTAAAGCCAAAGGAGTATAGACTCATTCGGTCTTAAGGTCTGCAGCGGATCTTAGACGTATACACATAAGGAGTCACTTCAGAGAGGATACTCTGGCAGTCAGCACGCCTATATAAAGGGAAAATCTACGGAAACAGCTCTACATGAGGTGATGAAGACGATTAATACTTCCATAGAGCACTCTCAATTCACGTTGGCAGCCTTCTTGGATATAGACGGGGCTTTTATAACGTTACTAGAGATGATATTCTGACATTGGAGGAAGTCCTCTGTTTAGATATGCAACCAGAGGAACCCCTCAAGGAGAAGTGCTGTCCTCTATTATGGCTGTTAGTAGTCAACGAAGTTCTGCTGAAAATTTAAGAACATAAGGTTCAAGTGGTAGCCTATGCGGACTATGTGGCTCTTCTACGTGTGGGTAAAGTACTGAATGGGGTCTGGGGGTAAATCCATACAAGACTGGGTTAGTCCAATTCACCGAAATTACCATTATAACCTTCATCACTCCATCCCTCCATGGTCAGCCTCTTGTTCTTTCCTGTGGTGGTTTACCTGGATTCTAAGCTTCAGTGGAGTAGGAACAATGAAAAAATAATGCTCAAGCAGCTCAGTTTTGTGCATCATTGTCTTACTTATGTATCGGCCGTCGTATGGTGGATAGCAACCTTGGTAAAGAGGTACTGTATTAAAGTGGATAAAGTTTTATGCAGTGTCTGTATCGGAATAACAGGAGCAATGAGGNATGAAAAAATAATGCTCAAGCAGCTCAGTTTTGTGCATCATTGTCTTACTTATGTATCGGCCGTCGTATGGTGGATAGCAACCTTGGTAAAGAGGTACTGTATTAAAGTGGATAAAGTTTTATGCAGTGTCTGTATCGGAATAACAGGAGCAATGAGGACTACGCCTACTACCAAGCTGTTAGCTATGTTAGCAATCCCCAGGAGTAAATCTTTCTCCAAATACTTGGCATGTAATACGTCGATATGACAATGGAGGGAGAAGCCATATATGGACACTCGAGATAGAAACGGGGAAAACATAGCTTTCCAAAAAAGCTACAAGGCGGTGTTATCTATAATAGAGCGTCTTGGAACAGTGATTATCCTCTGAAAGGATATGATTGGAGGGTCTTTATGGATGGTGCGGCCTATCATGTTCAGGACTCTAACTTCAACAGGTAGACTATCAGACTTTCAAGGCGATGTATACTACGCTTCTGCAAGTTTACTAGACCCCACAGAGGACAATGGTTTGGTACTGATAGGCTCTTCTGGCGACAAAACCCTAGACTCTGTCTCAACAACTTAAATTCTGGTAAAAGAATATAAAAAGTTGCTTGTAGTTAAGTTCTCAGTCTTCTTCTTAGCCTCAAGAGTACCTTCATATACTCTTTCACAACCTATTTTAGAGTTTAGGTCTCCAAGTCCAATTTTGGGGTCATATGCAGGGCAGCTTTCATACAACCCATCAAGCTGATAGTAGAAAGTATCCTTAGTAGTATGCATAGCTACTATTACTATTGTGGGTCTTTTTTGTCTTGAAATCCTACTGACAAGTGCGATACTTATTGTGTCCAAAAACCAATCATCCCTCCGAGATTTAAAAACCAGCTTAGGAATCGAATTAAAAAAAAAGACAAAACCACAAGAGTTCATATAAATTCCGACAAATATCCACAGTGGTCATAACTTATGAAAGAAGGTCCAATTCATTTGCCATCGTTTCATTCGATCGTTCGTTCGTCGGTTGGTTCATACTGTATGATAGATTCTTGCTATAATAAAACTTTTATATTTCTCGTTTGCACTCAGTGCTATTTGAAAATTTTCCGGACCCCAACACAAACCATCCTATATTATTCTTTACGAACGTAGACCTCTCCACATCCTTACTAGTTGGCCTCAAACAAAAAATATATTCGAACGAAATTATGACTCCACTGAACAACGTTCGTTCGTTCCATTCGTTCGTTGGTTCGAATCGAAACAACATTCAACTCAACCTATATAGACCGAAAGCAATAGCAGTAGATATTACATTATCTCTGTCCCTCTCTCTCTCTGGTAACTTGTAGGTATGGTATGGAATGGCATGGTATACTATGGAGTAGAGCAGAGCTGAGCAGAGTCACTGTTCTTCCTCCCGCTCTTCACCTATACTGTATAACGAAATTATATTTTGTTCGCTCGGAAAGAAGAAAACGAAAGAAGCACAAGAAACCTTTCTATAGATTATTCGACTCGTGTATAGAGTGGATTTCAGGTTATATGACAGAGAGACTGCTGAACTGACTGACTTTTTCCCTCCTTTGATATGACTACGACGACGTCGACGACGTCGACGACGAAGGTTTTGCTTGCTGTTTGTTTTTTTCTTCCATCGCTCTGGATTTGCTTTATTTTTCTTATAATAATAAAAATTAGCTTTAGATACTTTTTTTTTTTTGTATTTCATTAGTTTTTTTCTTTAAAAGAAGATTACAGAGAGAATTGTGCAGTTTCTACTTATTACCTTGTCCAACCGACTTCGTTTTCAAAACATAAGTCTCTGTTCAATAATGAAATGGTTAATAGTTTCGATTTGTATTATGTAACCGTTTTCAGTTTAAATTTAAATTTTTAATAACGGTTTTTTTTGTTTGGCTGTAGGTTTGTTTGGTTTTTGGACAAACATATTTTTTATTTCTTTAATATTGTTACACATTAAGTACAACAAAATTACAATAATTGAAAAGACATTCAGCTTCTTTTTGATTGGCTCAATTATCAGCTGTTCGTCACCTGTTCGATATTTTTGGTTAATATTTATAATTACGAGGGGTGGGACACAAAATTTGTACAAAGACTGAATATTTTTATTGAAAGACTGCACATAGAGACTTCCATTGTAAAAAGCTTTCCAAAGATACCAAACATCTTCTAGAAACATATGAAAACACTGAAACAAGAAGAAATGTCAAATCAAAGACTGAGACTGAAAAGACTGACACTTTTTGTACAAAGACTGAAGAATTGTCCCACCCCTCGGACAGACACAAAAACTTACAACAATCGTAGTACATCCGAACCTGACATCCATCACTGACATTTTTCCAAAGTGCATTCAATATTAAAATCTTACCCACTCAAAAAACAGCAACAACATATAGAATGATTCATCTTCACTTTCAGGGATGATGGTAAGTAAATGTAACAACCCTTCTTTGAAATCATACGCCGACAACAATGACGGCAGACGGCGATGTTGTGACCTTGGTTCGTGAAATCATTATTAATGGGATTAAAAGTTTGGAGCATAAAAAAGTTTCAATATGGATTTTTGTTATATGGAAAAGGATTAATGTTTATTGTTCACTGATTTTCGGTCATTGAAACTGGTTTTTGTGCACTTGGCTATGAAATTTCTCTTGTTTATTTTTGTGATCTCTGGAATTGATTCAGTCAACTGGACACATTAGTTTATATATCGATGATTTTGTTGCATTGAATTTTTGTATGAAGTCCATTTTTTTATTGACAAAAAGGTGGTGAAACAAAATCATGGTCTTTCAAAAATGTACTCATTTTCATTAACTCATCTCAACAATTTTCGTTCTCAAAAATGTTTATGAAAAGTATATGATATTTAGTTTTCTTGATTCGATAGCTTTTTACTTCCTATATATAGACTTTGCCTGGGTTTGAGTCCCGCTGGCTTCAATCAAGATACTTTTAAATACTGCACTCTTTCAATACGCCAGCCTATGAACCAGTAAAAGGAGCAGAGACGGAAGAAAAGATCATGGAATTTAAACAAAAGTCAACCACAACAAATGTTTGCCCGCCTAGGTTCGAATCTCATCTTAGTCACTAACAAGCATTTTAAAAATGATTTATACATTTAGAATCTTCCGAGTGGAAGGAGAGACTTCTGGCTAGTATAACCATCTTAAATTACAGGAGATAATCAGATATGAATTTAGCGAAATCAAATTTTTATCACCAAAATTCACAACGAACAATGTATTTATTTATGAGTTTTATAACAGAGAAAAATTATTGAATCAAATTTAAGTCATCCGATCAATTCAGCAGTGCTATTAACCTTCGATTAGTTGAATAATATGTCGTCGTACGAGTAGTCAAGAGGCAGAGGTTCAATGCCCAACGTTTTCATTTAGCTAAACGTAACGCTAAATTATCAATTTTATTTTCGTAATCTGAGTCCTAAAATTGTCTACAAAACATATGAACTGAACACAAAATTATCGAAGAGTTAAACCATCGCAAAGAAGAGACCTATAATTATATCCTGTACAGAGTACTTAAAAATTTCAGTAGCATTAGTTTCTTTTTACTGATACAAGTAATTTTCAAGTTTCTAAAATATTATTAAAGTATTTGGAACCATAAAACGAAAACTTTCAAACTTCTCACCAAAATATCCAGTGTTGCCGTGTCTTAATGACTCTGCAATCAATCAAAACTGTTCAAGCTTCCGGCCTCCACTGCATTGGAGACATTAAATAAACCCGGCAAAATTGTATAAGTCTTGGTGGGAAGTTTGAAAGTTTAATTGTTTCGATTCATGATTGCCTGGTATTGTTAATTTATTTTTGAGCGATGTTTTGGGGTTATTTTATTTGGTTTCGTTTCGTTGAAAATAAATAAAAATTAAAAACTTTTGAAATTGAAATACCCCCAAGAAATTTTGTCGGATATCTTTAAACTTAAAAAACATTTAGTCTTCTAAAATTAGACAAAAGCTAATTTTACACTCAAATTTAAACAAAGCTTAGATATTTATTATTGCGAAAAAATTATTGTTTTTGTTTTAAATATATTATTTTAGATAATGTTTTCGAATTTTATTTACTAAATTCAGATTTTTGTAAACTTTTTATTTTGTAATCTGAAATGTTTTCTCACAAAATTGCAATTTCTTGATATTTTTTAATTGTTTTAAGTTTTTGACGATTTTTAAAATGAATTATATACACGATTTTTGGCTGAATTATATACACAAAATTATAATATTATTTTTTTTAGAATTGGGATTTAATCATTTGATGACATTTAAAAGTACAGTTTGTTAATTTCACATTTTGTACTAAAAATAGTGTAAATTTTAAATTTCCAATATTTTCTAGATATATCAATAACAATAATATTATTTTGTATAGCAAATATAAAAGTAGTAAGAATATCTATATAAAAATGGTTTAAGTCACTAAAATCACTATTTCATTTCAAAGAACAAATAAAGTAGTAAGATTTACCGCAAAACTTGTTGTAAAGTTTAGAGTGTAGTAAATTTTACTATATTTANCGCAAAGCTTGTTGTAAAGTTTAGAGTGTAGTAAATCTTACACCCAGAGAAAAAAGTGTAGACTTTTTTAACACAAAAGTGTTGATTTTTATCATTTTTTAAATGTGTAAAAAATCAGCACTTTATGTTAATGTTTAGCATTTTTGGCTAAAAGTTAACACAAAGTGCTGATGTTTTTTAGGATTTAGCCATTTTAAATTGTTAAAAAGAGTGAATTTTGTGAATTTAACAACTTAAAATTGTTANCCCCAGCAGCACCTTCTTTCGACACAAACAGATCCACAAGGCTACCTATGTTGCTCCGGATGGTGTCTCCATGGCACAATT